>MU223293.1:639146-657497 GCA_018584345.1 Thuja plicata
GCCTATAAAGGATTCAAAGTTTATCAGATGGATGTGAAATCTGCATTTCTCAATGGTATCTTGGAAGAAGAAGTATATATTGAGCAAGCTGATGGTTTTATAAATCCAAACAAAAGGGATATGGTTTGCAGATTACACAAAGCATTATATGGATTGAAGCAAGTGCCAAGAGCATGGTATGAGAGATTGCACAATTATCTAATCAAGATTGGATTTGCAAGAACCAATGACAACAGCATCTTGTACTTGAAGACAGAGCAAAGAAAAGGTACATTATTAGCTAAAATTTTTGTACATGACATCATATTTACTGGACAAGATATGTTATGTCAAAAATTTACAATAGAGATGCAAACTGAGTTTGAGATGTCTATGTTTGGTGAAATAAAATTCTTTGTTGGCTTACAAATTTATCAAATGAAGAATGGTATCTATATCACTCAATCTAAATATATCAAAGAGATACTAAAATTTTTTGGAATGGAAGAGTCCAAACCAGTGAGTACACCCATGGCTACTGGACAGAAGCTGACAAAAGATGATGACACAAAAGAAGTGAATCAAACACTCTACAAGTCAATGATTGGAAAACTATAATATGTTGTACATAGTAGACCTGACATTGCACTAGCTATTGGGATTGTTGCAAGGTTTTCTGCTAATCCCAAGGAAACTCACATGATGGCAGTCAAGAGGATTCTAAGATATTTGAAAGGAAATGAGGACTATGGTCTATACTACCAAAAGAATGACAAGTTTGAACTCAAAGTCTACACTGATTCTGACTGGGCTGGAAATGTTGATGACAAGAAAAGCACTACTGGTGGAGCATTTCTTTTAGGAAAGAAATTGATCTCCTGGACAAGCGAGAAATAGAACTGCACCTCACAATCTATAGCTGAATCTGAGTATGTGGCAGCAACAGTTAACTATTTTAATATTGTGTGGTTGAAGATACTACTAAAAGGTATGAAGGAAGAAATTACTGATCTAGTTGTCATATATTGTGATAACACAAGTGCTATTAATATTTCTAAAAATCATGTTATGCACTCAAAGACAAAGCATATAGCTATCAAGTATCACTACTTGAGGGAGTTAGTTCAGAATAAAGAAGTGAGATTGGATTATGTGAACACTAAAGAACAATTAGCATACATATTCACAAAAGCACTACCCAAGGATGCTCATGAGTATCTGCAAGGTAAATTGGGGGTGATTCCCCTCACTGAGGCTAATTAAGTTCTGTATAGGACTGTTGCATCAAATATTTTATTTAGAATATCTGATACACTGATGCACAGTAAGTCACACTTTAGAATTTTGGCTAAAGTTGTGAAGTTGAACAAGGACAGAAAAGAAAAATCAGTCATAATCAAGATGACAGGATCAGTGTGATACTGAAGATCTACATGATAAAGATATTGATGTCTTTGGCATTGTTGTCAAAGAGGGAGAGATTACCTATAAGAGTGAGAGATTACTCATAAGAGGAAGAGATTGCTAAGAAAGAGAGATTACAAAGAGTGAAAGACTACATAGAGGCAGAAGTTACTATTGAAAAGATTGAAGTGATTATCTACTTAGAGGGAGTCTACAGATGATTAGACACAGAAGATTACAGTGTGATTACAGACACAGAGGGATAAATGTGCATAGATGAGAATCATAACGAACCTAAAGATAGTAATGAAAATTCGTTCATATCAAGGAACATAGGTGAACTCTTGGATTGGTTGGTAACTATGTTTGTTAAATCATTGTTTTAAATATTTTGTGTTGCCATCAATGCCAAAGAGGGAGATTGTTGGAAAGTGACATTGAAAGCAATTGTTAGTTTTTCTTTGATGTCAAACCTTAATTGGTGAGACTATTTTTATTTGTTTGAGTACCATATCTACTATTGATGAAGAAGATTTAACAAGAAGACCAAGTGAATGGTTGAGTTAAGGCAATTCAAAGGGTACTTGACCAATTGGCACTCTGGCAAAGTAATTTGTTGTTTATCCTTCAAAGACAATTTTTCTGGCTATTCTATGCTGAACAAAATTGCTTCTGCTAAGCAAAGTTTCTTGTGATGAGCAAAGTTGTTCGATGCCGAGTAAAGTTGCTTGTGATGAGAAAAAGTTACTCATTACCAAGCATCATTGAAATTGCTGAGTGGAAACAGTGATGTTGGCCGACTTATAGAAATTGGATTAATGATGAGATTTGAGATCTTTGGCTGACTTAGTTAATTTTATTAGGATATGTAATGTTAATTAAAGATTGATCCATGTCATTTAATGCATGGGTAACCGTAATTAATGCATGGTTTCAAGATTTAATTA
This sequence comes from Thuja plicata, assembly GCA_018584345.1. Classification (NCBI taxonomy): domain Eukaryota; kingdom Viridiplantae; phylum Streptophyta; class Pinopsida; order Cupressales; family Cupressaceae; genus Thuja; species Thuja plicata. The sequence goes on from MU223293.1 coordinate 641,477, forward strand.
GAGACTACTTTGGAGAAGTAAATGTAATGCAAAGATGGAATGATCTGTTGGATCTGACCTAACCTAAGATCTACGATCTTGTTTAAGCAGCAAAAGATTTATCTGACCTAGACAAGAGAGGTATATTATAACCTCAAGGGGTTATTTCATAATGTGGTGAAGTGGATGAGTATGCAAGAGGTTTGCATAGTTGATTTACTGTTTAGCATGATCTAACAAAAAAGGCAAAAGGAAAAAGTAGAAAGTTGCATGTGTGATTGCTTGACAGATTTCCAAGTAGATCAGAAGGTTGAAATGACAATGCAGGCTACTTAGTAAGTTAACATTAGAGCTGTAATTGGATCTGAATCTGCAAAGTAAGTTGTCTATACCAGATCAAAAACTATTGATTACTTTCTTGGTATCAGTTAAATCCTTTAACAAGCTTGACTTAACAGTCATTTGTATAAATCCTCTAACAAGGTGACATTTATATTGGAATGTTCTAAGTCCTCTAACAAGTCCACTCCTGACAGGGTGATTAAATCCTTTAACCAGGTCACACCTAGTAGTGTGTTATTATAACCTTTAACAGGGTTGGCTCCTCACAGGGCATCGCTTCAGAAGAGTGAAAAATTGGTAGCATGTTACTAGTGGTTTTTCCCATATTGGTTTTCCATGTTAAATACTTGTGTCAACTTGTGTGAATTCTTATGGTTTTCTTTACTATTATATTTCTGCAAGTTAATTTCAATTGACAGTGAATTGCATGATTAAAGTTGTTGACATATGCTACTATTGCTGAGCAGATCTGCAATACAAAAAAGTTTTATTTGCTACATCTAGACCTAAGGACAACTAATTCACCCCCCCTCTCGGTTGTTCTAAATCTCATTCTAACAGATAAAGTCACAGTGATGCCTGACAAGTAGAAGACAATGTTTCCCAATGAAGTAGAATCACAGGATGCCCGACGAGCTGAAAATAGAGTTTCCCAATGAGAAAGATCTAATGATTCCTGATGGATGGAGATCCTGAAGCTAACTAAAGTTACACCGATGGAACTGGCAATTGTCACCGGCGACGAACTACAGAATTGACCGATAGAACAAAGAGATTAGAAAATGACAAAATATCTAGCTGGCAGAGCTTAAAGATAGACTTAACTATTTTTTTTAATTTTTTTATTCAACCATAGTTAAGCAATTGATTTATACAGTTGGAAAGAAGATAAATATGAGATAAATCAGGAGTTAAAGCCATAAATCAATTTGGCTGGATTGTTTTTCATGCCAAGAATCAATAATCAAGAATTAAGGAATATCATGTCTATATAAGAGACAAGCATAATTCATTTCCATATGTACTTAGATATATAGGGGAGTGAATTAAAAGATGTTGAAATGAAACTGGTGAAGGATAAACTTCATACAGTCCTGATCAATCAAGCTAAGGGAGAGCTAAAGAATTCTGTAGACACTGACGAGCAGTGAAGCATAGCATCATAGAACAGAAAGTGTGAAGCACAAAGGAATTGAATTGATACATTGATCAAAGAGGTATTGTACATAAATAGATCTGAATATCAGCAATTCAAAGTTGCATTAGAAATAGGTCATTGTGTTTCAGTTTAACTATTGAAGCATTAAGTCTCTTAACAGAGTAGGACTTAACCGTCTTCTATAATTGAGGTATATCCTAACAGATTACCAAAAAGGTTGATTCATGATAGTAGTAGCGGTCTTACCTAAAGCTTATTGACAGTCTGAGAAGGAGGCTAATTCAAGGATGGTAGTAAGATTAAGCATAAAGTCTATTGACAGTCTAAAGACTAATTCAAGGATGGTAGCGTAGATGCCAGATACTAAGTGACAACCTATGTATAAAAATCTCTAACAAGGTTGCACTTAACCATGTGTTTGTAACCTTTAATAGGGTTGGCTCCTAACAAGGCTCACTTTAGAAGAGTGAAAATTTGGGGTACCTGTCCCAGTGGTTTTTTTCCCTTAGCAGGGTTTCCACGTTAAAATCCATGTGTTATGTGTGTATGGTTTATTACTTTATTATTTTATATTTCACATATGCATTTCTAGATTTATTGGTATACTCTGCATATTTACTAAGTATCGGTAAATGAGTTTTACTACTTATCAGTAATCAAGGAGAATAAGGATAGATAAGGTAAACCGATAGATAGTAAATTATTTCAAGTATTTCAAGGCATACATCTTGTAGGGACTTAATAATTTGAGGTGTATAAATTGGTGGATTAAAGTTTAAAGGATAAATTTTTGAGGCCACTGATTCACCTCCCCCATCTCAGTTATTACTAACAAGCAATATGCTTAGCCTTAGCATGCATGATTGGATTTTTAGAAATGTTTATTGCACTGGTATTATCACAATAGATAATTACTAGTTCAAGAATCTTCATATTCATACCTTCTAGTAACTATTTTATCCAGGCAATGTTGGATCAATTTGCAGCAACAGCCACATATTCTACTTTTGTAGTAGACTAAGAGATGCATCCTTGCTTCTTGCCGATCCATGTGACAAGTCTGTCACCCAAGAAGAATGCTCCTCTAGTTGTGCTCTTTCGGTCATCAATGTTTCTAGCCCAATCAACATTTGTTTAGACTTGTAGCTAAAATTTTCCTTCTCTTTTATACCATAAGCCATAGTCCTCGATGTTCTTCATTTATCTCATAATTCTCTTGACAATAGTCATATGTGATTATTTGGGATTAGCAGAGACTCTTGATACTATTCCAACTACATGTTCAATATCTGGTCTGGTATGAACAACATACATCAGTTTTCCAATCATTGATCTATACAAGGTCTGATTTACCTCATTTGATTTTTCTTTTTTGTCAGTTACATTTGGTAGTAGTAGGTGTTCCAATTGGTTTGGAATCTTCCATCTCGAATATCTTTAGCACTTCCTTGATGTATTTGGATTGAGTGATATATATGCCTGCATCTTGTTGAAGAATATGTAGACCAAGAAAAATTTTGATCTCTCCAAACATAGACATTTCAAATTCTTTGCTCATTTCATTAGTAAAGGATTTGCATAAAATTTCATTTCCCCCAAAAATGATATCATCAACAAAAATTTCAGTAATCAGAATATTACCATCAGTATCTTCTTTTTAGTACAGATTGCTATTTTCACTTGTTATTACAAATTTAATGCTAATAAGATAGGAGTGAAGTCTTTCATACCAGGCTCTAGGTGCTTGTTTCAATCCATACAAGGCTTTATGTAGTCTACATACCATGTTTCTCTTGTCTGGATCAACAAACCCTTCTGGTTTTTCAATGTATACCTCTTCTTCCAGTATTCCATTTAGGAATACAGATTTGACATCCATCTGGTATACCTTGAATCCTTTGAATGCAGCATAAGCAAGTAAGATTCTAACTCCTTCTAGTCTAGAAAAGGGTGCAAAGGTTTCACCATAATCAATACCTTCTTCTTGTGCATACCCCTTGTATACTAATCTTGCTTTGTTTCTAGTGACTTCTCAATTCTCATTAAGCTTGTCTCTGAATATCCATTTGGTACCGATGACATTCTTGTCATTTGGTCTTGGTACTAGTGTCCATGAACTGTTATTCTTAATTTGTTCTATTTCTTAATTCATAGCACTGACGCATTCCTCATTTTCAAGTGTAGTATTAATAGATTTAGGCTCAAAATCACAAACTAAACATCTAGTGTTTAGTGACTTACTTCTTGTTCTCATTCCATCCTTCTTGTCTCCTATGATCTGATTCTGTGGATGATGTCTTCTGACATACTTGGCAAGTTTTGGTTTAGCTTTGTGTTAATCATTCTGATCATTATCTTGACCTTCATTATGATCTCCATCGCTTGGAACATCATCTTGAGGTTTTTCCTGGTTTTCGGTAATTGTAGCCTAATGCTCAAGTGCAATGTTTTGTTTCTCATGAGTGATACATTGTTGCTTAGGTAGAGTGTCAGGTTCTTCAAAATTAAAAAAAACATGTTGTAGTCTTCTGGCTCTTTTATGCTTTCCTTATCATTCTTTTCTCCAAATTCATCTATTTTCACATTTGCACTTTCAATGATCTTGTTAGATGACTTGTTAAGACATTTATAAGCCTTACTTTTTGTTGAATACCTGAGAAAGATACCTTCTTCACTTTTGGAGTCAATTTTTCCATTTCTATCATCTTTCAAAACATAACATTAACTACTAAAGATTCTGAAGTAACTTACATTGGGTGTGTGACCATATCATAGCTCATAGGGTGTCTTCTTTGTGTCCTTCTTCAATTGTACTTTGTTTAATGTGTAGACAACAGTACTGATAGCTTCCCTCCAGAAAGTTTGAGTGATGCTTTTCTCAATTATCAATGTTCTAGCACAGTCAACAATTGATCTGTTTCTCCTCTTAGCAATTCCATTTTTCTATGGTGTTCTTGGTGCAGAAACCTATCTTTTAATTCCATGCTCATTGCAATAGTTAGTGAATTCATCTTAAATAAATTCCCCTCTTCTATCTGACCTTAAGCATTTCAATTCCTTACCACTTTTCTTTTCTACCATAGCCTTATAACATTTAAACATCTTGAATGCTTCTGATTTATCTTTTAAAAATATAATTGTCATCATTCTAGAATAATCATCTACAAAGATAATTAAATACCTATCTCCATAGTAAATATTTGTCATCATGGTTCCACATAGATAAGTATGGACTAATTCTAGAATGGCATTAGATGTATGAGCTTTAGTCTTGAAAATAGACTTTGTCATCTTACCTTTTTTACAATTCTTGCACATGATATGCTCAGTCTTAGACATGCTTGGTAAGCCTCTGAATTTCCTTTTATTGCTTATCTTTATCATGTTGTCAAAATTCACATGACACAATCTTTTGTGCCACAACCATGTGTCTTTGTTTCTATCCATCAAACAAGTGGTGTTAATGTCATCAAGATAGAAAAGGTTACCTTTTGTTTTCTCATCGGTTCTGATCAACCTTCCTAATTCACTGAAGATCTTTGCCTTCTTATTTTCAAATGCTACTCGGTGACCCGTATTGTTTAGCTGTGAAACACTTAACAGATTATCATTCTATCCTTTTACCTAGTAAGAATTTTCACATTTGATCAGGTTATTCAACATTATAGTTCTTTTACCTTCAACTAGACAAGTTGTATCATTACCCATTCTTACTGAACCACGATTATAGTACTCAAAAGTCTCAAACTTTTGTTTATCACCGGTCATGTGGTGAGTGCAATCACTATCTATGATCCAAACATCATTCTTACTAACCTTAGATATGAGTGCAATTTATACATACCTTTCTTCTTCTTCGTCTGAGTCATCCTTCATGGCTACAAATACCATCTCAATGTCTTCTTCAGATTCGGTGTCAGTGTCATCAGCTCTGTTCTCAGCTAGGTAACAAGCTTTCTTCCCTTTGTCATTGTAGTCTCCGATATCTCTTTTTCCAAATTGTCAGTTGCTTCGATAATCTCTCTTATCACCTCTATCAAACTTCTTCTCATATGATCTATCATTACTTTTGTCATCTTTTCTTCTGTTAGGACATCTTGCAGCAAAGTGTCCAACCTCTTTACAATTAAAACATACAAGTGGTAATTTACCTTTGTATCTACCTTTGCCTCCCAAAAATCTTCTTTCCATTAGTGCTTCAATCTCATCAAGATCTTGATCATCATTATCAATTTCACTATCTTTTCTAACAGTGTGTCTATGACTTGATTTACTTAATTTCAAAGAAGATTTGAGTGCAGACTCTATAGATGGTAAGAAACTATTATCAAAGTTATTTATCTCAAATGAAATCAGTCTACCAATCAAACTATCTAGAGTAACGGTATTGTTTTCAATTGCTCTTAGTTCTTGTATAGTAGATACTCTAATAGCATATACATGCAGTAAGGTTCTTAATATTTTACTTACCAATGTCTCCTCTTCAAGTACACCTCCAAATCCTCAGATAACATTGACTACATCTTTGATTCTATAGCTATACTGAGTGATATTTTCTCCTTCTTTCATCCTTAGGTCATCAAACCTCCCTCTTAGGTTTTTTGCCTTGGCTCTTAGTACATTAGCATCTCCTCCATGTACCAGCTTTAATTTATCCCACATTTTCTTTGTAGAGGTGTAGGTTTTGACATCTTTAAACTCAAAATCATAGAGTGAGAAAGAAAGTTCTATCATCATGCAATTATGCTCATTCTTTTCTCTTAATTTCTCAAGAGTGTGAGGTCCTATAGGCAACACATATTTAGTATCAAGGTGTTGAGTAACATCATTAACAATACCTGATAGGTGGAGTCTTATTTTTCTTTGACATGATGCAAATTTGTCTTTATTCAACTTAGGCACATCTCGTTTGTTCATCTTGTGATCTTTCTCTTGAGTTGTTAAACTCTCTTTCTAAGCACACAAGCTCTAATACCAATTTTTATAAATAATTGAGAGAGGGGGTGAATAAGTGGCCTCAAAATATTCCACTAAATCAACCCAAAAACTTACTACCACAATATTAAACCTCTAGTTAACTTTAGTCCTATAAGATGAATGCCTTCAAATATACTTATCAAATTACTACTGCTCAGAGTGCTCTGTTAAACCTTATTCTTAATGTTTACCAAATAGTAGTCTTTCATTTACCGAAAAATAGTAAATTACTTAGAGTATAATGATCAATCCAGACTATTTAGTTGTAATGCAAAATACTAAAGTAATGACTCATAAACACATTGACACAAGGATTTTTAAAGCGGAAACCCTATTAAGGGAAAAACCACTTGGGACCGGTAACCCAAAATTTTCACTCTTCTGAAGTAAGATCAGTGAAGAGACAACCTTGTTAAAGGTTAAAAACACACTGTTAGGTGTGACCTTGTTAGAGGATTTAATAGAATAGTTTGTCACTTGATATCGGGCATCTCTATGCTACCTTCTATGACCAAACCCAGTGTAGTTTTTCAAATGGTATCTGGCATCTCATGCTATCTTCATGTTCAAACGTTTTGATACTCCTTGGGATGTATCTCAATATAGAAAGGAGCTTTAAATCTTGCTCCATTAAGAGACTTTTTGAATCAATGCTTATACTGAAAAAATAAATGATTTGTTCATGCATACAACTTAGACTTGTTGATTTTCAAATATATTTTAAGCTCATTTTACCTTTATGATCAATGTATCTTTTCAATACCTTTGCTCCACTTCCTTTCTGCTCAGTGATGTTGTTTTCCTCTATTTCTCTGCGTCTACATAAATCTTTATCTCTTTCCTCAACTTGATTGATCAGGACTGTATGAAGTTGTTCTCCATTAGTTTCTCTTCAACATCCTCTTTTTCTATTCACTCCCCTTGCTTAATTCGTAGTGAACTAAGTTGTCTCTTTATAGACAAGATATCACCATTTCTAGGTTCTTGACTTTCTTGATCTTGGTGTGATCCACAATTCTCGCCAATCTTGATTTAAAGCATAACTCCTAGTTTATCTCGTAAAAATATCTTTGACAACTAGATAAAACATCTTTAAATATTTTACTTATCTCTGGCTTTAACTTGTCAATGAGAACAATGTCAACAACTAGTTAAGTCTATCTTTAGCTCTGCCAGCTAGATATATTGCCATTTCTAAACTCTAGTTAACTTTGGTGTTTTAACTCTTGTTAGCTTCAGTCAACACTTTAGTTCTCCTTGGGCTTCTCCATTAGGGTTGTCTGTCCGTTGGGGTTGTCTTTCCTTCAGGCTTGTCTATTCGTCAGGTAACACTGTAATTTTGACCGTCAATTTTGCTTGTGATTTTTCTCATTGGTAATTCTTGTCAGGTTTCTTGCTCAGGCATCACTGTAACTTTTCTCTAAGATTTCTCTATTTGTCAGGTTCCACTAACCATCAATGTTTGTAGTTACTTAGTGAATGCTAGTCTTTTATGCATTGCTGAAAGCATAATCTTTATCTCTCTGATTTTCTAAAGTCTTTGACACTCTAAATATAACTAATTATATTATATAAAGTTGACATCAATGACAATACAATCCATTAACTTATTTAATGTCTTGCATTATCTTTCTGCATTTTGGTGATCAACTAAACATATTCAAACATCCAATTAGTTACATGTCATAAACAGGAAGCCACAAGGAAAATGATCAATGAAGCAAGTTTACCAGAGGTTTACTAGAGAAAAGCAGTTCATACAACATTATATACACTTAACTGAATTCTTTACCGGAAGAAGTATGGTAAGACATCATACGAATAATGACATGGGAGAGCACCTATAGTGAAATATTTCAAGATTTTTGGGAGAAAATGCTACATTTGGAAAGATGAGGACAATCTTGGCAAGTTTGATAGAATAGACAATGAAGGTATATTTTGGGGATATTCTAAAAAGAGAAAGGCATGCCAGTATTACAACAAGAGACTAAAGAAGATTGTTGAAGGTACGAATGTGAAGTTTGATAAAGATTTTTAGAAAACTCCTAAGAAACACCTTAAATATCAATCTGATATATAGGAGAGAGTAAAAGAGGAAAAGAAAGAAGAAGAAGATGATGAGACAAGGAAGGATACAATATCTACAACTAAGACACCAAGGTATGTATAGAGAAACCATTCTAAGAATTTGATTATAGGTGATAAGCATAAACACATTGTTACAAGTAGAAGAACAACATAAGAACAGGTTTTTCTGTTTACTTTAATAAATTGAGCCTAAATATGTAGAAGAAGCATGTAATGATCAAAATTGGGTAAGAAAAATAAAAGAACTTGATTAGATTGAGAAGAAGTAGACTTGGGAACTTGTTCCCAAACTAGTTGACAAGAATGTGATTGGTACAAAATGGGTTTTGTGAAACAAGTTGGATGAAAATTGTAAAGTAATAAGAAATAAGGCAAGATTGGTTTGAAAGGATTATACTCATATTGAAGGAATTTATTTTGATGAGACTTATGCCCCTATTGCCTGGATGGAGGCAATACCAATATTCTTAGCCTTTGCAACATTTAAAAACTTCAAGGTTTATTAGATAAATACATTAAGCTAGCATTTTTGAATGGGGAACAAAAGGAATAAATTTACATCAAACAACCAAAAGGTTTCAAGTCTGGAAAGGATTCAAATGTTGCATGAAGATTGAATAAAGCTTTGTATAGATTGAAAAAGACACCTAGGGCTTGGTATGGAAGATTGGATAAGTACCTGATTAGAAAAGGATTTCAAAACTGATCAGTTGATTTCAATTTGTATTACAAGATTTATTCAAATCAAATTTTGATTCTTGTATTTTATGTTGATGACATTATTTTTGGAGGAAAATATGATTTGTGTAGGGTCTTTGTGGAGAAAATGCAGAAATAAATCAAGATGTCAATGATTGGTGAGTTGAATTTTTTTCTTGGATTGCAAGTAAATCAGAACAATACGGGAAATTTCATTTCTCAGTCTAAGTATGTTAAATAATTGCTGAAGAAGTTTGGTTTGGATAATTCTTAACTGGTATGTACCCCTATTGTTACCGAATGTAAGTTAACTAAAGAAGATGATTCATTGAAGGATGGTGAAAGTAAGTACAGATCAATTATTAGAGATTTATTGTATTTGACTACTACTAGACCAAATATTATGTATATAGTATGTTTAGAAACAAGATTTCAGCAAGAACAAAAAGAGTCACATGTTATAGCAATAAAGATAATTTTTATATATTTGAAGGGTACAAAAGAGTTTGGAATATGGTAACCAAAAGGTTTGGAAATTACATTGGTAGCTTATACTAATTCTAATTGGGTTGGATGTTTGGATAACCAGCCAAGTACTAGTGGTGGAGCTTATTTCCTTTTCTCACAATTGGTTGCTTGGTCAAGCAAAATGCAGGATTCTGTAATATTATCAACTACTGAATTAGAATACATTGCAAAATCCTCATGTTATACTTAGGTATTATGAATGAAACATATTTTGAAGGTGTATATAAATATAAATATATATATGTGTAGGGAGATCAAGATGTAGTTTCAAGATAGGAATCTTTCCCACTTTTGTGTGTGTGTGTGTGTGCGTGCACGCGCGTGCATGTGCGCGCGCACGTGTCCTCACACATACCTCAAGAGAAGGGGCCACAAAGGAAGAGATCTACCAAGAAAAGCCCCTATTTGGATCCAAGTTAGATTAATACAACCCAAGTGATATAGGGGTATCAATGAAAAACAAAAATCCAACCAAGTGCTAAGAAAGAAGATGTTATTTCCTATGTGTCGGGTATAGTTAGCTAGGAAGGTAAACATAATGCTAAAACTAATGAAATGGGCCAGATCTGAAATGTAAATACTCAAATTAACTAATGAAATACACAAACTTGCCTTTAAATGCTTGGAAATATGCATGATCAAACCCATATTTGCAATTCTTCTCCCAAAACAGCTCAAAAACATGAACATGACCAAATATGGAACTAGAAACTTGAGATCTTCAAAATCATAAATATTACTGGCTTAGGACTATGCTGACCTGGAGGGTGGATGGTGACATGTAGAAAATCCATGTAGGACTAGGCTCAAGTCAACATCCATCTGCTCTGCAAGATTTCACCTTTGTAGAAACCCTCGTGGAGGATCAGATCCATAATCCACAAGGATGTAGAAGTGCTCACTATTTTTGAATCTTGTAGGAATGTAGGATATCTCATCAAATGTAGTAGATTAATCGTACCAAGTTATGAATATATCAATGTAGATGTACTCATATACTCAAATTAGATATGCAAATGCAAATGAAGAATGGATGAACAAACCCTTCCATGATAGCCAACTTCACTATCTTAAAATAAGGAAGCCAGACCTTGAAAGGAACATGCATGATCATGGAATGATGATGAAAATTCCTCCAGTTAACTCCTTGAAATATCTTTGAATGCAAAATATTTTTAAATCTTGAAGTCTTAAATGATTGCAAAAGATCTCCTTCAATGCTCCTAGGAAATGCTTATAAATTCTCTTGGAATGCTTTTAGACAAAAGTGAGTAAGTTCCCTCTAGCCTCATTTTTTAAAAGTGAAGTGAGTAGGCCTCCTTTTATACCAATTTTGTGACTGAAATAAAAAAGGTCTGACTGCATAAGGTGGGAAAATAAATTGGAAACCTGAGAAGGTACAAGAATCCTAAGATTCCTAACCTCAGGGAGAGGCCAAACTTGGCCTCACCCCAAGGGATAGGCCAACCTCGATCTACCCTCTAATGGGTTAGTCCATCAAGGGATGGTCTGGGATCTCATGGATAGAGAAAATAACAATGGGAAAGGGTAGAAAATAGGGGCCCGATCTAGCACAAAAGAAAAGGAACATCCATGGGTCCATAAAGGCATTTAAATTAGGTCCAAAGCATCCTATTAAGGAGGGCTAAACATGTATCAACATGGGTGCTTCCATTTTAAGATGATATATTTATCCCCCACTTAGCAGGAGTGTGAGCCTAACTCAAATTCTTGGTAAAGTAGATCAAAATGCATAAGATAATCTCATCACGACTAAGGAGAAAAGGAATCCATCAAACCCCAAATATAATTAAGTCTTTGTTAACTCCAAAATCATAACAAGAGAGATATCACTAACAAAAAAATAAGGAGTGTGATTAACTTGCCTAGTAAGATGTGTGTTTCTTACTATGAACCACACCAAAAGGCAATGTTGCAACAAAAGATGGCGTTGAATAGTCTAGAAAGTTTGTGCTCAAGCTACTCAACCCATCAAGGATTCAACCTCAGGAAACTATATTTCCAAAAGAGAAAAACTACAAAAGGTGATCCAGGCATAAGGATGTGTGTATCCTTAGGGGATTGAAAAGAGACGCCACTATAGGGACCAAGCCTCTAGATTGTTAGTAATCCAAGGAGAGGTCCGAAAGAGAATTGGGAATTTAGGATTGTTCAGTAATCCACAAAGGGATTCAAAGAAGAAAAGTTGTCATAGTGTGTGTGTGTGAAAAATGTGAGCAAAGTGTATGCCCCCATGTTAAATCAATTGCAATCACTTCAACGGGAGTACATAATGACTTTAATTGAGCATGTGTGCATCCTCTAGAGATGTTTCCACTGTGAAATGCTCCTAAGAGAAGAAATATCAAGGGAAATAGGCACATAACAAAAAGAAAGAGCAATAAGGGATCTACTAACTTTTGGGTCGGTACATTCATAAGATAATATATGAAATATTATTTTAAATTAAATGTCATCATTCCCCAAAGAAAGTAGAACTAAAACACAATGGAAGAAAAACATGTAAGATTTATGAAGAAGAGTCTTTTAGGTCTGGCATCACGGAGACCAAAAAGCTTCAATGCTACCATATCATAATATCTCAAGCAGACTAAACAAAGGCACAGTTACAAACAATATCACATGTACAAAAAAACATATAACAAGCAACACATCATGTGGGAAATTGGGCACGACCAGAAAAACACACAAAGACTACCATGCTAGAGAATCCAATCAAGCACATTGCCTACTCCCCCCTCATCTTGGTCTATATCATTTAGGGAAGGTGAGAAAATTGTAAGAGGAGCCACATCCAATAGAGTAGGAAAAATTGCCAGCTCCAAACAAGGACCATGTTGTGGGTTACTGTGTTCCATACTAGGAGTGATTGATAACTTTTTGAAAGAATGTTATGAAAATCATGATCAAGATCAATAATCTCATATTCATCACAATCACTAGAATGTAAATAATTATTAGCATCAATAGTATCATCAAGGGTATCTTCTTCATCAAGATTAATCACAATAGAATCCAAAATATGAATAAAATCATCGTGTTTATTGATTTGAATAGTGTTATGATTGTTAACTTCCTCCACATGATCAAGCATGGCCTAGTAAAGGGAAGGTTAAATGTTTTGGGAAGCATGTACACATGCCTTTGCTTTAGATATACACTTCTTTTGATGGTCACAGGAATGTCAGTTACGTTTGGTCTTGCTAGAGATAAGAGGTAGAGTGGGATCAATCAACATCGAGTCCTTTTCTCCCTGTGAAGGGGGAACTGAAGAAAGCACACTAGGTTGAAAGATAGGAACAATAGGTTTATCAACTCAAGTTAAATAATTAGACAAAGGAGGAGCTAGTGGAATATGTAAATGACCACGGGTAGGCTCAAGCTTGGATAAACTCAATTCAATGATATTTCTATGTTTAAAGGCTTGATAAGATTGAAAGAGGTAATCAAAACAGGTTGGAGGTGTTGTAGGTAAAGAAGGCCATAAGGAATCAAGATCAACACAGTCTTGAGGCCTATAAGGATGATAAAGACTATGGTTAATGGTTTTGATCTCGCCATCATGAGGAAACTTAAAGCGTTTAAGGATAAGAGAAGCTACAACTTGCATAGAGGACAACCAAGGAAAACCAAGCTTGACATGAAACTAATCAGAAGTATGGATCAACAAAGGTAGTATCCAAAACTTTACCATAAATCTCTACACGAAAGGAAATAGAACCATGAGGAGGATAAAGAAATCAATTACAAATCTAAATCCAATCATTTTTCATATCATAGAAATATCATTGCAAGTGTTTACTAAAAATATTATATTTAGTTATAATATCCACCATAGAAGTAGGGTCGATAAGAGTACCATGGGAAGGAGTGCCAGTGACCCTAGTAGCAATATAAAGAGGACCATCAGGAGCTTTAATAATTTTGGAATGGTCAAAGGTAATAGGAAGTTGTTTACTAGGTTGAGGTTTTTGTTTAGGTGGGGGTTGAGCTTTAGGTAGGGGTTCATGTTCAACGTGGTTGACAAAATGGTTAGCTTCTTCCATCTTTTCATTATAGAAAATTTTTGTAGAAGAGGAATAAGTTTGGGCAATGATGTTGGTAGAATGAGAAGGTAACAAATTTTTATAAATCTGCAGGTTCCTTTTAAGAGGCACTATGGATTTTTTTCCATGGATAACATCGACATAAATAGATATAGCATTGGAATCAATCAGATCTTGGATAGAATTCTTCAATAAATAACCTCTCGGTATCATGGCTAGGCTTACAATGGTATTGAATAAAAAAATTGGGATCAAAGGACTTAGAAGCCATCGTAGTCGGGTTAACAATTTTAATAGGAGGAAGTTTAATAATATTAATATTTAACATCTTTTCTATCATAGTTTGCAAAGAGTCAGATAAAGGAGTATACTTACAATTAGGTCAAAAAACAAAGGAAGAAGAAGTGACACCCTTGTATGCAACAACTACTTGTTCATCTACTGTAGTTGATGCTTTTTTGATCTTGATATAGCTGTTAGGTCTATGGAACTTATTCGGATGAGAGGCAACATCACTCTTATCAACTAGTACAAGATTCATTGGAGTGGTTCTCTCAAACTTACTCATTTGTAATTGATAATTGTGAACCTCTACACAAAGTTGGGAAAAGGAAGTAAAATCATTAAGCAGAATCTTATCTCTAATGTCTTTTTGTAAATTAACAATAAAAATATGTTGTATATCAATGTTAGGAACATGATAAGAAATATGAGCATAAAATTTTTTAAATATACCAATAAACTCGCTAACTTTTTATTTAACTCCTTGTTTTCAATCCATTAAGTCAGTCAAAGAAACATGAGGACCAATATTGTTTTGAAACTATTGAATGAAAGCATTAGCAATTTTTTGAAAGGAATCAATAGAATAGGGTGGTAAAGAACAATACCACTGCAAGACCTTTTCTCTAAAGGTCCTAGTAAACAACTTGGTCATGAGCCTCTGATCATGGGAAAAGTCACTACATAGGGTTTGAAAGGTCTTAACATGAGTCACAAGGTCACCCTTACCATTATAAGTGTCAAGATGAGGCATGTCAACATGTTGAGGGATAACCGCATGAATAATATCTACAAAAAAAGGATTAGCAATTTTACATGTAGGAACATTAAATTTGGATTGAGTCAATGAAGCAAGTTGTAAGGACAAAATATTTTGAGAAAGACCATTGATGGTTGAATTATTAGAGGAAATAGTTGGCATGGACACATTGGATACACTAGGAAAAGAGTAGGAAGTATCCGGAATACTAGAAGTAATAGGAGGAACACTTGAAAATGTTGCAGGAAGAGGATTGGAATATGTAAAAGGCACACTATGATAAGAAGGCATAGAGGTAGGCAATGAAACATGTGGAACACTCATAGGAAGAGACAAAACATAGGCATTAGGAAGACTCACATGTATAGGATTATAACCTTGCATGGATGTGGTCATAAGAGGTGGCGCATAAGTAGGAATGCTAGGAATAGGAAGAGGGATAGGCAAATAAGGTTCAACATTCATAGTAGGCGGAAAATAACCTAGCTCCCGGGAACCTTCGGCTAAAGGTTTAACTTTACAAACAACAAGGTGAGAGATACCACACAATAGATTAATATGATTTTCATCATTGTGTATAACTTTCCTTAAGGCTTCAATAGCTGCAATAGTATCAGGATTATGATTCTCTTGAATAAGCCAACTTTGCATCTTTTCAAGCTCACTAGTGAGCTTTTGAACTTGGAAATGAGGAACTCTTAAAGATTCATATTCATCATGGGAAGAATGAGGAGAGTTATTCTCCATGAAAGTATTAGGATCATGAGGGATCATGTTATCATCAAGGTTCCTAGGGAAGAAAGAGGAATCACAATAAAAAAACCCATGAGTCTATGACTTCTTCTAACTGAGATACTATGGATTGGACTCAAAGTAATAAATTTCATACACAAAGGAAGGCGAAGCCAAAGGGAGATCATACAAAGGTTTTTCAAGCACCAAAATGAGATCTAGAGAAAACACAATGCATACACAAAACAAGATCTAAAATATTAACTTTAACCACAACAAAAGGAATACAAGGCATGTAAGGTATAGTTTCACCAAAATGTATATAGATTTATTTATATGTGTGTAGGGAGATCAAGATGTAGTGTCAAGATAGGAATCTTCCCCACTTTCATATATATATATATA
>MU223293.1:657624-710157 GCA_018584345.1 Thuja plicata
ATCCTAGTTGGATCCAAGTTAGATTAATACATCCCAAATGATATAGGGGTATCAATGAAAAACAAGAATCTAACCAAGTGCTAAGAAAGAAGATGTTATTTCCTGTGTCGGGTATAGTCAACTAGGAAGGTAAAGACAATGCTAAAAATAATGAAATAGACCAGATCTAAAATGTAAATACTAAATTTAATTAATGAAATACAAAAAATCATCTTTAAACACTTGGAAATATGTTTTCTCAAACCCAGATCTGCAATTTTGCTCCCGAAACAGCTCAGAAACCCAAACAGGACCAGATCTGGAACCAAAAACTCAAGATTTTCAAAACCCATAAATTTTTTTGGCTTAGAACTATGGTGACATAGAGGGTGGATGGTGACATGTAGAAAATCCACCTAGGACTAGGCCAAATTCAACATCCACTTGCTCTATAAGATTTCCCAGAATTTGGATCTGTGATAGTAACCTATTTCTTACAGCTCCAAATCAAAATATGCAAGTATATATACCTAAATCTACAAGGGAAACATGTTTTTTTTGGGGGGGGAGGGGATTGCCTTGTTCAAGTCCTAGTTTAGGAATTAACCTTGAATGTAAATGTAT
Organism: Thuja plicata; assembly: GCA_018584345.1. Taxonomy (NCBI): domain Eukaryota; kingdom Viridiplantae; phylum Streptophyta; class Pinopsida; order Cupressales; family Cupressaceae; genus Thuja; species Thuja plicata. Next base: position 658,228 of record MU223293.1, read on the forward strand.
GTAAAAGAAAAATAAATGCACAATTTCACCTTACTTTCTAGAAACCCTCACGGAGGATTGGATCTGTAATCCACAAGGATGTAGAAGTGGTCAATGTTGTTGAATCTTGTAGAAATGTAGGATACTCATCAAATGCAATAAATTAATCATACCAAGTCATGGATCTATGGATGTAGATGTACTCATATGCTTGAATCAGATATGCAAAAGCAAATAAAGAATGTATGAACAAACCCTTCCATGATAGCCAACTCCACTACCTTTAAAGAAGGAAGCTAGACCTTGAAAGGAACATGCATGATCATGGAATGATGATGAAAAGTCCTCCAATGAACTCCTTCAAAGCTCCTTGAATGCAAAATATCTTGAAATCTTGAAGTCTTAAATGGTTGCAAAAGATCTCCTTCAATGCTCCTAGGAAACGCTTATGAATGCTCTTGGAATTCTTGTAGACAAAAGTGTATAAGTTCCCTCAAAAAAAAAATTAAAATGAAGTGAGTAGGCCTCCTTTTAAACTAATTTTGTGACCAAAATTGAAAAGGGTTGACTGCACAAGGAAGGAAAAGAAATTGGAAACCCAAGAAGGGCCCTAAATCTTGAGGCACCTAATCTCAGGGAGAGGTCAACCTCGACCTACCCTCTGATGGGTCAGTCCATCCGGGGACGGTCTGGGATCTTGGGGATAGAGAAAAGAACAATAGGAAAGCATAGAAAATAGGGGCCTGATCTAGGACAAAATAAAAGGTACATACATGGGTCCATAAAGACATTTAAATTAGGTCCAAAGCATCCTAATAAGGAGGGCTAAACATGTCTCAACACGGGTTCTTCCATTTTAAAATGATACAAAAGGATATAGGGATAAATTTTGATTAGCCAATTTCAATTATGTATTCTTATACCAGTGCTATAAACATTTCAAAGAATCTAGTACAACATTCCAGGACAAAACATTTATCTATCAGTTATCACTTCTTGAGAGAGAAGGTATTGGAGGAGGATAAACTTTAATATGTGCCTATAAAGGAGAATATTGCAGATATTTTTAAAAAACCTTTGCACAATGATACTTTTGAGTATCTCAAGAGGAAGTTGGGTGTTCCACCCCTTCCTAGTGATCATTAATGCACCTATGTATGCTTTGGTCGAGTGTATTTCATGCTTATTATTTTCTAGATAAATGCTTTGTGACTTCCTCTCAGGGGGGATGGAGTAAGTTAGTAAGGGGGAGTTTTTCCCTTTTTCATTGTTGTCAAAGGGGGAGAAGACGAGTGGAGAAATTTGATGCTAATATCTTTCAACAGTTGTTTGCTTTGTTATTGATGAATTTTTCCATCAATGACAAAGGGTGAGATTATTAGAATGTGAAATTGATGTTATAATTTTTTTTCATTAATGGTTGTCATTGATTTCAACATATCCTATGCATAGATGTGGATTGGTTGTTTTAATGCTTTGATAGAAGCATGCACCGGACAATGTGATTTAAATATTTACTCTTATCCATGTCGGTGTTGGTTCCATTTGTTGTGCAACATATTGTGGATCATTTGTTTGGGTTTGGTTCCATCTTAGATGTTTTGATTGTGCTTCAACCAATGCATTTGTAACTTATAGATCCTATCTCATGGTACCAAAGACCTTGGTGATGGTGTATTAATGTGTTGTTATGTGCAAGGTATGTTGTATTAAGAAAGGTGGTCCATGTATCATTCCTTATCACCACAGTAATGTTTCAATGTGACCTATTTTAAATTATTTTAGGCCAACCTTGTTATTGGCATTACATGGTATAAGGAAGAAATGAATTTACTTGTTGTTGGATGCTTGAATACAAGGATATGTGAAGTGAATGTGAATATGACAAGGGAAGATCTATGTTTTGATGCATATGCAAGTTGATGCAATCAGTAGCATATTGTTATATCATTTATGTATTAGAGAGTATCATTGATAGTGACTTCATTGGTGGATTCAACTTTTATTTTTTATATTCTAGAAGTGAGCCTATTTATATTGGTAGTGAGCCTATTTGTATTGGAAATTAGCCTTTCTTATTTTGGGGTAGTTAGCCTGACCGATAGTGAGCCAAACAATAGTGAGAAAACTGGAAGTGAGCCCTTGTAAAAATCACCCTAACCAATGTTTACTTTCATGATAATTAGCTTCTTTGTGGTTTTCCCAGTTTGGGTTTCCACATAAATTTTGGTGTTTATTGTGTTGATGGTTTTGTGCTTTCATGTTCATATATGTTATAAGTGCTTACCATATTAACATAAGTGAAGGAGATTGTTCATTAAGAACTGATTTACCCCCCTCCCCCCCTCAGTTATTCGACATGTTCAACATCTAGATTAGAAAAGGAGAGAGATGATTTGACCCAACAATTATTTTATTTGAATTCATAATCAAACTTTAACACCACTCTACAAACTAATACAAGTAAAATTGGCCTTCTTCTTTAGATTACTAGATCCATGCTAAGTACTCACAAAGGACCTTCAAATGCCAAAACATTTACAACTTCTCTAGCATCCGTTGTTGCAACTTTTACTAATGTTACAACTCAAGCATGGAAAGTATTCAATAGTTTTACACTTCCACACCAAACTTCTAAAAATTCTCAAACTTTTAGCTCTACTCAAACTTTCAATACCAATATCATGACATTCCATACCCAAACTACTTTTGTAACTTCTACACTTTTCTCACACCCCTTTCCTGCAAGGACTCAAAATCTTCGTACATTTTCTTTGAGGTATCAAAAAATTGGTATAATCCCTTCCTGGGGCAAAAAATTTGCACTATCATAATTGGAAGCCAAACATGAATCATTTTTTACAACATTTTGTATCCCAATTTTAGCCTCAATCTTATCAACAAATAATCTTTGGTCAATTGGGTTAATATCAACAAATTCAATAACAACAAAATTTTCAACAATAAAAATTGCAAAATCAAGAACCTCAGGCTAGTCAACAAAGGATTAACCTATTTGTAAGGGATCCTTTGCAAGTGGATAGATATAGGAAGTTTTATTTCAATGAGATCAAAAGATTCCTAAACCCAATTAGTAATGAGATCATACTTGCAGTCTCCAAATTATTAGGTATTAATGCAATATTAGGGGAAGATGATTTAAGAACTTTCATGAATTTTATTGACAATATTGAAATATTATAATTGTTTCTCTGTATTCACTTTATCCTTGATTCCATCATCCCTAGGATAGGCATTGGTCACTTTCCCTTATTTTACAACTTCAACACATATCTAAAATCCCAAAAATATTTCATTTTCATGTTCATTGAGTTTTAGGTTTTTTTTAAGTTTCAATTCTAGGGTTAGAATCATCTACCCGCAGGCTCTAAGTGTCAAAAATCAAGGGGTACAACCAAATCCACTTGAAATCTCTCATCCATCTTAATTTCATATGTTGAGAGACCATGTGTGTTGCAGATATGGCGTATTTTTTTCATTAATGTTAAACTTTTTGGAAGGATGAAGTATTGATGTCTGTTTGGAAGAATGGTTTTTGTTACTTTTTTGTTTTCTAGTTGGGTTGTTGTTGATAGTCTGAATGTATCCACACCATCTAGTTTGATATGAACAGTAGGAATTTTGGAGGGAGTTTATTTTTTGGGTATGATTTAGAATATGTCATATGTGTTATAAACTTGTATTTTCATTGGTATAGAAGATGTTCATCTATGTTCCAGATATTATGACAATGGTGATGAAGAGTCCCTATTTATACTTAGTCCTTTGGTGATGATGTTGTTCAGTTTTATGGTTACATTGTATAATTTAGTGATTTTGATCTGTATGCAATTTTCTCTTGATAATGAAAATGCAACTATATCAAATCTATATCCAATTATTTTTTATAAAATTCAAAGTGGATTTAATACTTGTCTAATGGCTCTTATTTTAGTTTGGAAGGTGTCAGATAGATTGTTGCTACTATTTTGATGCTATCTTAGTTGTATTTTGTGATGTGGATTACTTTCCTAGTCTTATTTGCACTAGAAATATTTAAGAATTATTGTGTTAACTATCTTGATTCCCTGTTAGTGGACCGGTGACCTATTTTGGGTTTTAAGCTAATCTTGTGTGTGTTTCATTACCTAATTTCTACATGTGGTAGCATGTGGGTTTTGAAGAATTTTCTTGAATACTTTCAAAAGGTGTGTCAACACAATGTGGATATCCAAAAATCTTCTTTTCCTTGTACTTATCATTTTTGCTAAGGTTTTTGGCCAACCTTGTACCCACATGTTACAGCCTCCTTTGGGTTGACCTATTGTGTGATCTGAATAATATATATGAACAATCTTGATGAACATTTGGAGTGTAGTTGTAAGATAGGTGATCTATGATATTTTATGAGAGAAAGGCAAAGTACTGAACAATGATTCTCAGATTCAGATGTTGGATAGTGTAGGTGTAATCACCCAAAAATGGTCTAGTAGACTATGAGCCCCTTTCTAAACATTAAAATTTAAATACTACACTATATCTTGTTCTTAATCAATTTTGCATATTTATTTAATCTCTTATTTTCTTGATCAAATCACCACTTAATCATTTATTTGATTATATCCTAAAGTTTGACCACTTTATCCTAAGCTTTATTTAATTAAAAGAACATGCTCCCTTTTAATTAAATGAAAAATCTATTAATTAAATAATAAAAAACCCTTTATCATAAGTGCACATAAAAAAAGAAAATAATAAATAATAATAAGAAAAGTGCACTTTCCAATGAGATGGAATCTTTAGAAAAAGGCTTTTACCTTTTTATCTCAACCACTCATTGTTTTGACTCTTAATCTTAGCCTTTAATTTTGCCTCTTGAAGATATGAGCACATGGATCACTTAAGATTTAATCTCCATGACTTCTTATTTCTTTTTCCCTCTTAATCTTGACCGTCCACTCATTTATAATCTCCTATAAAATGAAGCTCTCTCCTCATTCTTGGGTAAGCTAGAAAAAATAGGAAAAAATAGTTTTTGGAGCTCTTGCATCTTTCCCTTTTGGAGATCTTGGAGTTCTTGCATCTTGAAGCATTCTTGCATCCTATCTCATATTGTATCTTGGTATCATTGAAGCATTAAATTATCATTTAGCTTTTTTATCTACTTTCTTGCATCTAGCTTAATTCATCTAGTTTAGATCTACTTTTCTTGCATTTCTTGCATATCATTTTTAGCTTAGATCTTGCATCTCATCTTAGATTGCTTTGCATTATCATTTGAATCTTCTATTCTATAGTGCACCTTGTAGGGATCTTGCTTATTAGGTTCATCTGAGAGCCACCATCATTATCTACATGATTCTTGCACGCTATGGATAGGAAGCTATAAGCCACTTCGTGGGACTTCCTCTTCATGGATTCTCTCAAGTGTAATGTTTTATAAAGTGTCACATTTGATCACATAGTAGGGATGAAGACAAATTCATATGATTATTCACTATGAAATAGAACTTGACATATCATATGCTACTTTATCAAATCAATTTATTTTTGTCATCATAATGCATGTCTTCTTTCTTCGGAAGAAGTGATCTATAGATTGCAAATTTATTTTTTTATCTTTCTCTATAGGTAGTGAACCTTAGTTGCAGGTCATGAGCAGTGAGTTCTTTGGAAACGAGCCTAACACTTATTATTAAGATATTTTTACATATATTGTGAGATAGATCTCACTATGGTTCTTCCCATTTTGTCTTTACAAATAAAAATTATGGTGTTCTCGTGTGTATGATTTCATTATTTCAATTTATTTCTTTCACACATGATGAGGTGAATAATTAAATAAGCAAGTTGATGATTTAAGGTTGTTTTAAGTGGATGTTAACTTACACCCCCCCTCTCAGCATCTAAGTGTGAATAATAATTTGTTCCAATACACACTTGAAAAGGATTTAGGATCACAAGGGTATTGATAAAGGTACCCCCACCTAGGTGTAAGAGAATCTAAAGTGCAAATGATTTAATCAATAAATTGATATTGATCATAATATTTTGCACTTTATGCTCTATTAGACCTAGGTGGGTGTACCTTTATCAATACCCTTGTGATCTTAATTCCTTTTCAAGTGGGTATTATAATATATGGCCTCTCAACATATGAAAATCAAATGGATTTCAGATTCAACTAGATTTGGCTATATCCCCTAGTTTTTTATACTTGGAACTCAAGAGTAGATAATTCAAACCCAAAAATAAAACTTAAAATAGAGTCCTAGGAGAAGATTAGAGAATAGAGAAAAGAGTAGACCAAGAATATGTCAAGTGTTATGGTAGTGATGCATAGTTTTGAGTGAGTGTGATGATTTGATAGGTCACAAGAGCATGGAAAGATGATATTTACTTGACCCTTATGCCCCTAGGTAAATATTATTATGCATTTTATAGGGTACAAATTCAAGAAAAGCATATGTACAAGAAGATAGATTTTGTACATATGATGCTAGAACCTATGCATGTAGCACACAATTGTGCATATGGTGTGACTAGTTGTGCATATGAATGATTCAACACATATGAAATCTTAGGTTGTACATATGATAATGTTGGCCAAGATTTTCTAGAACCTGTGAAAATCCAATCTAAGACAATATAATTTATTAGAAAGTATGCATGATAAGAAACTGTACTTTTGATATGAAGCTGCACAAATAATAAGTTCTAAATTTGATGAAAATTAGTAATTGATAACTGTAACTAAAAATTTGATTGAATTTTTTACTATTACTAGATATATAGTTAGATTTATTGATTAGGATTGAGTTAGAACATGATATATTAGTGTAGTGTTTGATTGATTGTAGCCAGATGAGTTGATGTTGATGTTGAGGGAGATATACACTCCTACACAATAGAGGTGTGTTGAATTGGCATATGTTGAGTTTAGCATACTAGGAGTTTCTAGTTTATGTAATGTGAATTTCATGCTTAATATTTGGGCAAACCTAGGATTGATGTTTGCATTGGGTGAGCAACGGCACAATGGGGATTATTTGTTTCATCTACCCAATAGAGAGACATCTATGGAACTAAAGGATGTCTATAATATTTTGAGGAATAAAATTATTGGCAAGCTGGTGTAGTAGGACCAACAATGAGATGATGTTTATATGCCTCAAGAATTTGGTGATGATGATTAGGACTCAGAGATTTGAGAAGGAGAGATGAGTTAGTAGGTGATGATTGCCCTTGGGGCACCCAGTCCCTACATTGTGTGCATTTGATCTATGTTCCTACACATATATTATAGAGAACTAAATAATATGGGGTTCATACTCTCAAGCTCCCTTCATTCAATTTTATCATTTTTCTAGTCACCTCTCATCAGTCATCTTATGTCCAGGTTCACTATCAATTAAGGTTTCATATTCATCCAACATATCCTAGCATAGTCCTAAGTTAATCTTTGGTATAAATTAATCACTTGTTTATCACTCTCTGATCCTAATCACTTAAGGCTCATCATTCTTGAGTGGGGTACCTTTCTTTGGAGTTATAATCTCCCTATTTGACATACTCTCTCTTGATCACTTACTTGCACATATCCATCGTAGTTTGAGTTGTCCATGCCTATTTAATCACTTTTAGAACTAGAGTTACCTAGAATTAATAACATATATTGATTCAATCTCCTACCTTATCTCTTGAGTCACATCTTCCCTCCATCCTTTTCCAAGGTCATATACTACAACTATCATATTCCCATCAAAACTAGAGCCCGAATTCAAAGAGAAATGAAACAAAATCATGATCATGAAGAATAAATTAGTATAGGAATCCTCTAAGAGGGAAAAAATGATACCCATGAAAATTTAGAGATATCAAAATAGGAATTTTAGGAAGCCCTCCATGATGATAGATTCCTTAAGCTATTCAGTGAAGTGATGAAATGTAATCTCGAACACTATTTTAGAACTATAGTTAATGAGAGAATCATTATACCTACTAAATTTTATATGTCTTTACTTATAATGGATGGTAAATCCATTTCTATTGGTCATGTCAAACAAACTAAAAAATATCATGAGAATACCCAAAACACACGAAAGTACTATAGACCTTACTATTTGTAGCTTAATTATAAGGTCCTAAAACATCAAAATAAGTTCACACCAATGAATCCATGTTACAAGAACTTAATTCTCTTAGACAATAATTGGACAACGTCAAGAGAAATAAGGTATCTTCTACAAGATTCTATATTGAGAACATATGTCCCTATCCATTTTATGTGAGCATACCTATGCCACTTTTCTCCAACACTTGGGAGATTCCCAAATTTGAGAAATATAAGGGAAAGGAAGATACTAGAGACCACTTAAGAGAACTTTGTGCATCAAATTTATAATTTGAAAATGAAGAGACTTATCTTATGAAATATTTACTTCATAGTTTTAGAGGGATTATTATGGAATGACTCTTTAGATTACCCTCAACTATCAAATCATTTAAAAAACTAGTTGATACATTTTCACACACTATTCTTAAAAATGTGAATATGAGGTCACTATGTCTAATTTATGCAATTCCAAATAAAATAAAGAGGAACATTTTATCTCATTCTTACAATTTTGGAGACATTTAGCTAAGAGAGCACTTTAGTAGAGTTTTTATTGTAAAAAATGGAATAGAGAAATTGAGCTTCAACTTTGTTTGAGGAAGTCATAGACAAGGGATTGAAAATTGAGGAAACACTTATTAAGGATGAAACTATTAAAATATACAAAGACAAAGACAAAAAAGGTTATGCTAGGTCTAATAATAATGACAAACCCTACTTTTGGTAAATAAAAAACAATAATATTCTTAATTATGGGGATGTAGATTGCTAAAACTATCAAGATCACACAACATGTTTATAGTATAAAAGGTCTCAATTCAAACAAACAAAAAGGAACACTAAATAATTACCCTAAGAGAATATTCACACCTTTTGGAAAGTCCCTCAAATTCATTATGAAATAACTCCTTGCGAATAAGCTCATCATATTACCTCAAGCTAGGGAGTCTAATCCTCAAGTCAAACCCTCATGGTGGAATAATAATCATTATTGTGAATATCATAAACAAAAAGTACATAAGAAAAATATCTCAATAGACTTATAAATGTTATTCAAGGCCTTATTGAAAAATAAAAAATTTCAATTGATAGATACATCCCTAGTAGCTCAGATCATGAGATATTCGAGTATTTCTTCCCTAAGCATGAGAAAAGAAAGGCCTCTAAATCATACGAAAGTGCTAATTATACCAGCTTCAATTATGACTAAAACATCAATCACATTAGTGAAGGAGATAACCATGTCACTACCTTTACCATTAAGAACAAAATAATTGAAAACAATGTTGCTACAAGTAGAGGCACAATTACACTTTGAGGGGCTAGTTCTAAGGGCCCTCTAACTCAGGTACATAATATAATCTCCTAGATATTTTAGGGAAAACACCAGTGTAAATATTCATCTTTGAGATTTTATGATTGTCACCCAAACACAAAGCTATCCTTGACAAACCTCTCTTTGAAGCAACAACACCCACATACCTTCATGTAGACCAATTTCAAGTCACAGTGGGACATATCTCCTATCATGTACTTACTTTCACTAAAGGTGTGTTGGATGATGTTGGAATTGGTTACTACTGATGTTAGCATTCATGTTTTGTCATTGATGTCGACATATGTTTTTGTGGAGGATGTACAAACTGGTTATGATGACTGAAAAAAGTGTATGGATATTGTACAGATAAATCAAAATGAGAGAAGATGTGGATATGAAGAAGGATGTATGACGATCTTATTTCTAAGGTCTCTTGACATAATATTTCAGATTGGACGAGTTACAGATGTTTTGGTAAAGACTAGTTTCTAGACTATGACAGTGATGCTTGACAGAGTGAGTCTTTGTGTTTTTAGTATATCTTAAAGGTGATGATGATTTAGGTTATGTTCACTTAAGGGATGACAGAAGACATGTTCAAGAATGTTTTTGATGGGTTTCAAGTCATATGAGTGAAGATGATGTCAGTTGTGGCGTGTATTCTAGAGGAGACCTATTTGGGGCCGACTTCAAAGATGTAGCTTGTATTGTGGATTGAGAGCATGGATTGCGGATCTTGGATTATATCTGATGTATTTTAACTAATGTATACTTATTTTAGATACCATGTGTATCTTAGAAAGGGATTAAATGTTTATTTGTATATTAGGAAATCTTAATAGGCTGACCTAATCAAATATTGTAATAGGGTATATATGAGATCTTTTCTTTTGAAAAGATGTGGTATGGATGTGTGTATGAAGAGAAGGTGATTGAAAGAGAAGTGAGGAAGACTTTTGGATGTAGATTAGAGGATATGTTCATTGTAATTCATTGGAACTGACCAAGCAAAGAGTTGCTATCAGATAGTTCACTGGATTGTATATTTTCTATATACACTTGTTCAGATTATAAATACTTGAGGGTGGCTTTAACCTTCTTTGGGAACTGGGCCTGGGCAGTGAGCCCAAAGTTACTCTTGAATCCTAATAGGGTTTTTCCTTTAACAAGGACTATGTACTATAATGTTGTAAAAAGCTCCTAATAGGGCTAAATATTTTAACATGGATACTATACTCTCAGTACATCATTTGTGAGTGCTAATTCCCACCAGGGTTTTACCTTTAACAGGGTTTCCTTGACAACAAAGGATTGTTTTATTGTCTTGGAATTTACTATGTTATCATTTGATGTAAAGTTTTGGTTTATGAATTTTAATATTTAATAATTTGTCTCACAACTGATTCACCCCCCTCTTATTTGTGTTGGTGGACTTTTATTCCTAACAATTGGTATCAGAGCTACTGTTCCTTAGAGAGAAATCTTAATAGCTTGAGGTGATCCTGAAGATGACTTACTATAGGAAGGATAGTCTAAAGCTTGATCTTGAAAACTTTGACAGTTGGAGGAACATGATGAGAGCACATTTTCTATGCTTGGGAATTGACTACTGGATGATTACTAAAAGAAAGGAACATATGAAAGCTGAGGATGAGTTAGATAAAGCTACTAAAGATGAAAAGAAGATATTTTCATGTAACATTGTCACAGGGGAAGCATTGATTAGTGCACTTTCTGAAGGTGAATTCATAGAGGTAAAAGACTTAGATTTTGCACATGAAATTTGGACAAGATTGGAAGTACTGTATGAAGGAGATAAGTTTACAAAATAGGTGAAGTTATATAATTGGAAGGAAAAGATGGAAACACTAAAAATGAAATATGATGAGAACATTAGAGCATATTCACAGAGAATTATTGAATTTTTTATTGGCATCAAGAACTCAGGAGGTACTTATAGTGAGGAAGAAGTGATTGTGAAAATTCTCAGATCCCTGACACTTGCATACAGAACTAAAGTACAAGCTATAAAAGAGATTATACCTTTGACACCTAACTTCAATAGAGAGATGTTGATTGGGAAACTGACTACCTTTGAGGCTGCAGAATTGGGATATTCTCTACCTAAAGTTGAGTCAGCATTCAATGTGTCTGTGCATAGAAACAAAAAGACTCTATCAGGATTTGCAAGCACCAACAATAGTGACTTGAGAGAAGAACATGGAGATTATGCTGATGAATGGGAACAAATACAAGAAGAAGAAAGAAAGATAGATGAAGTCGTGGCCCTAATTGCAAGAAGAGAAAAGAGAGGTAAGGGTAAATTTGAAGGAAAGTTGCCTTTGAAATGTTTTTCATGCAACAAGATAGGTCATTTTGCATCTCAATGTCCTACAAGGGTTCTAAAGAATAAACCTAAGTTTTATAAATCTAAGTATCCAAAAGACAAGGAATTTTATTATGCTAGTGAAGGTGTTTGAGATGATAAAGTTGTTGACTTTGATGAGATTGGATTTATTGCTATTAAGGATGATGAACCTTTACATGAATAAAAATCCTTAGTATCTCATGTTGAAAAGAAATTTGAATGGGTTATTGATAGTAGTTGTTCACATCATATGACTAGAGATAAAAATAATTTAATTAGTCTTAAAATATATGATGGTGGTGTTGTAAGGTTCGGTGACAATACTCCTAAGCTTATCATTGGAGTTGGATCTATTTCTCTGGATGGAAAAACTAATACTGATAATGTATTTCTTGTTGATGGACTTAAGCATAATTTTTTGAGTGTTGGACAGCTAGTGGACAGGGGTTATCAATTGAAATTAATTGATGGGAAATTTTCTATCAGAATTAAGGAATGAGACTTAATCATATCTGGTACTAAATTTATAGGTAATGTATTTGAATTGAATACATCTGAGGCTTCTTGTTTTATTGTGAAGGGTGATGATAGCTAGCTATGGCATAGAAGATTTTTTCATGTTAAATTTGATGGTATTGTGAAGGAAATTATGACTAATGAGGTAAGAGATCTACCTAATATTGTGAAACCATATAACACTATGTGTAGAGAGTGTGTTATGGGAAAGCAGACTAGAAGCAATTTGAAAAGCAACTCTTACTCTCTGAAAGGGAAGTTGGATCTAGTACATACAGATCTGTGTGGTCCTTAAAGAACAAGATATTACTATGGTGAGAGGTATTTTATATTATTTTTTATGACTTTTCTAGGATGATGTGGGTTACATAATTAAGAGATAAATCTAAGGCATTTGATAAATTCAAGATAATCAGAGCAAAAGTTGAGAATGAATCATTCTTGAAGATAAAATGTTTGAGTTTAGATAGAGGTGGTGAGTTTACTTTAGACTTGTTTAATACGTACTAAAAAGAGCATGGGATATACAAACATACATCTACTCCTAGGAAACCACAACAGAATGGGATAGAAGAGCGAAGGAACAAAACAATATTAGATGCTTCTAGGACTATGATGCTGGAAGGAAATGTATCGCATGTTCATTAGAGAGAAGTTGTTGGTACTGTTGTGTACACCTTGAACATAATTCAGATCAGAGAAGGTACAAGTAAGACTCTTTATGAATTATGGTTTAATCATACTCCTATAAAATATTTTAGAATATTTGGAATTAAATGTTATATCAAAAGAGATGATGAGATAAGGAATTTTGATGCTAGAAGTGATGAAGGTATCTTCCTTGGTTATTCTACTAAGATTAAAGCCTATAAATGTTTCAATTTGAGATTGAGAAAGTTGATTAAAAGCGCTAATGTGAGGATAGATGAAAGGTTTTAGATTCAAGAGAGAATGTATGACTATGGTTAGATTGCAGAGATTAAGGAGGTCACTGCAAATCCTAAAGAACCTTTAGAAATTGATAATGAGATTGAAGATGAATCAAATGAGATTACTGAAACTCCTAAGACTCTAAGGTATGTTAAGATGAACTATCCCAAAGACCAAATCATTGGTGATGCAAATAGAGGAATGTTGACAGGATCAAAAGTAAGAGATGAAATTTGTTTGATTTCTCAAGTTGAACCAAAGACTACTGATGAAGCATGTAGAGATGAATCTTGGACTAAAGCTATGTAGGAAGAATAAGAATAGATAAAGAAAAAAACACTTGGGAATTGGTTCCAAGGCCTAAAACAAGAATTTGATAGGAACTAAATGGGTTTTCAGAAACAAAATAGATGAGGAAGGAACAATGATAAGAAAAAAAGATAGACTGGTTTGTAAAGGCTACTCGCAACAAGAAGGCATAGACTTTGAAGAGACATTTTCTTTTGTTGCTAGGCTAGAATTTGTGAGGTTATTTCTTTCTTATGTTGCACATAAAGACTTTAAGGTATATCATATGGATGTGTAAACATGGTCTATAAACTGAAGAAAGCATTGTATGGACTGAAACAAGAATCGAGAGCATGGTATGAAAGACTAGACAGGTATCTTCTTCATCTTGGTTTCAGAAAAGGTAATGCATATAGTAATTTATACTTAAGAACTAGTGAAGATGGAATTTTGATCATAGAAGTTTTTATTGATGATATCATTTTTGGAGGTAATGATGAAATGAGTAAAAGGTTCTCTAAAGAGATGGAAAATGAATTTGAAATGTCAATGATTGGTGAAATGAAATTTTTTCTTGGTTTGCAAATTAATCAAAACAAGAATGGTATTTTTATATCTCAGACCAAGTATCTTAAGGAGATTTTGAAGAAGTTTGGAATGGAAGACTATAAACCTATTGGAACACCTATGGTGACTGGTTATAAACTTACTCATAATGATGAAACTCAGAGTGTCTTTCAAACAAAGTACAGATCAATGATTGGAGGTTTACAATACTTAACTCACACCAGACTAGCTATTTCCAATGCAATTGGAACTATGGCAATATATCAAGCAAATCCTAAAGAGACACACCTTGCTGATGTGAAAATAATTTTTAGATATTTGAAAGGAACAATAGAGTATGGATTATGGTATGAAAATTTTGATGACTTTATTTTACATGCTTATACTGATGTTGATTGGGCAGGTAGTGTGGATTATAGAAATAGTATAAGTGGAGGAGCATTTTTCCTTGGAAAAAGGCTAGTTTCTTGGTTAAGTAAGAAACATGATTGTATAGCTCAATCTACTGTTAAATTTGAGTATGTTGTTGCTGCTATAATTTGTACACAAGTTGTTTGGATGAAACAAATGTTGAAGGATATTGGAATAATTTTTGAAGAGCCAGTGGTTATCCATTATGATAACACTAGCACATTAAATATGTTGAAGTATCCTCTAATGCATTCAAAGACTAAAAATATTTCTATTAAGTATCATTTCTTGAGAGAAAAGGTAGTAGAGAAGGAGATCAGATTGGAGTATGTTAGCACAAAGGAACAAATAGCAGATATATTTACTAAACCTTTTCCAAAAGATGCTTTTGAGTATCTCAAAATCATGCTTGGGGTGAGAACCCCTCCTTGTGGTAATTAATTGATGCAGGTATGCATCACTCCAGTGGCTTTCAGAGCTATATCATTTTCTAGACTTGATGTATGGATCTACTGCTCAGGGGGAGTGATCACATGAAAACTTCAGAACATATTTGGGTGATTTTGCACCTGGCTGATTACAAAAATGAAGATTTGAAAAAACTACACATTACAAAAGTTTGATGAAGATTTATGGAACCCTTTTCCATTGTTGTCAAAGGGGGAGAGATTCTATGTGAAAATCCCTACTGTTCTAGGGAGATTTATGTTGAGGATATTGAGAAGATTGTGTTGAGAGCTTGCACTTTTTGGGTTGATGGATTTTCCCATATGTTGCCATCAATGCCAAAGGGGGAGATTGTTGTATGATGTTGGAATTGGTTACTACTGATGTTGTTTGCATTCATATTTTGTCATTGAAGTCAACATATGTTTTTGTGGAGGATGTACATAATGGTTATGATGACTAACAAAAGTGTACGAATACTATATGGATGAATCAAAATGAGAAAAGATGGGGTTGTGAAGAAGGATGTATGATGATCTTATTTCTAAGGTTGATTGGCATAATATTGCATATTGGATGAGTTACAGATGTTTTGGTAAAGACTATTTTTTGGACTATGACAGTGATGCTTGATAGAGCGAGCCTCTATGTTTTTAGTATGTCTTATAGGCGATGATGATTCATGTTATAGACACTTAAGGGATGATAGAATACATGTTCAGGAATGTTTTTGATGGGTCACAAGTTGTATGAGTGAAGATGACATCAATTGTGGTGTGTATTATGGAGGAGACCTATTTGGGGCCGACTTCAGAGATGTAGCGTGTATTGTGGATTGAGAGGGTGGATTGTAGATCTTGGATTATATCTGATGTATGGTCATTGATGTATAATTGTATTATATATCATGTGTATCTTAGCAAGGGGTTAAATGTTATTTGTATATTAGGAAAGCTTAATTGGCTAACCTAATCAAATATTATAATAGGGTATATATGAGAGATCTTTTCTTTTGAAAAGATGTGATATAGATGTGTGTATGAAGAGAAGGTGATTGAAAGAGAAGTGAGGAAGAATATTGGATGTAGAGCAGAGGATATGTTCATTGTACTTCATTGGAATTGACCAAGCAAAGATTTTCTATCAGAAAGTTCACTAGATTGTATATTTTCTATATATACTTGTTCAGATTGTAAATCCTTGAGGGTGGCTTTAACCTTCTTTAGGAAGTGTGCCTTGGCAGTGAGCCCATTTTTACTCTTGAATCCTAATAGGGTATTTCCTTTAATAGGGACTATGTACTGTAATGTTGTAATAAGCTCCTAACATGGATAAATATTTTAACATGGATACTATACTCTCAGTACATCATTTGTGGGTGCTAATTCCCATTGGGGTTTTACCCTTAACATGGTTTCCTTGACAAAAAAGGATTGTGTTATTGTGTTGGAATTTACTATGTTATCATTTGATGTGAATTTGTGGTTTATAAAGTAATGTTTAATAATTTGTCTCACAACTGATTCACCCCTGCCTCTCAGTTGTGTTGGTGGACTGTTATTCCTAACAAGGTGATGATTATTCTATACAATAACCTCATAATGTCCCTCTACATATAAAATATAAAAATCATAGAAACTAAATCAAATGGGTCTTGATAGATATAGGAGTATTCTAAATAATTTTACATTAAAATTGGTTACCACATTGGGGTTCTTTAAAAATGTTGTAGATCCTAAGAAAAAACTAACAACCAAAGATTATGACAAAGAAGAGAGTTCCTCTAAAGGGTCATTCACATTTCCAGTTAGGGTTTGACTTGTGGTTAAATATGTGGTTCTCCAAGTCCTTCACCTTAATATAACACACAATCTCCTTTTGGGTTGACCATAGATTCATGTTATGCAAGAAATTTCATATAACTATCGCCAATGCATCAAATTTCCCTACGATAGAGATAGAATTACCATTCCTATAGATTCTAATATATTCATGTATTGCAATAATATTAATCCCAAAACTGAGACTACCATACCAAGAAATCGTAAATCACACTCCTCTAAATATTGTTTTGAACCTAAAACACTCAAAGCCTCCACTTCCAAATCTAATGAAACTAAGGTCAAAATGAAAATTAGAGAACACAGAGTGGGTGAATACAGCCTTAGGTAAGCCTCAAGTGTCAAAAAATTATCTACCTCTCCTACGACATAAAATAAACCACAAACATCACAAACTACATCCACTATAATCATAACATGAAAACCTACAACTTTTACCAATTGGCGCACCCTATATGGTGAAATGGAAGAGGAAGACCTCCTTAGATGGCTATACAAATAGGAGACACAAGAAGAGGAATTTCAAAAATTCAAGGTCACTCTATGGAACGATATGGTAAAGGCTTTAAAATCATGGAACAAATGGGATACATTGAATTACAACAACTATTTGTAAACCTATTTCAAATCAACCACAAGTCTAAAGTCTACAAATCAAATAACTACATATCAATAGAGATCTTCCCCATGAATGTAAATGCATGGAATAAAACCAATATACAATCACACTCATGATATGCTTGACTCTATTATTCTCCTATCCTTCAAGGATCGTGTATTGAATAGGATTTGCTCTCAAATTTTTAAGCACATGCACAAGATCGCATTGAAAGAATGGAGTGTGGTTAATTGATGAAATGATATGAAGGTGTGAATATATGATGAAGGATGATAATGATAATAATAGGTCTGTATGTGCACCAATATGGTGAATAGAAAAGTGGCCACTCACAAAAGAAAATAAAAAATGAGCTAAAATTATATGTGATTTTTAATAATTCAAAAAACATGTACATGTTATGGCTCAAAATGTTTGAGCCAAAATAAATACACATAATTTAAATTGAAAAATATATATATATTATTTGAAATGAAATCATGTACACATTATGTTAGATAATAAAAATACATACGCGTAATGTTAAATGATAAAAACACATACATGTTATGTCAAATAAGAAAAATATGTTTGTGTTTATCTAAATAAAGTATTGAGAGGGAAAGAGTAAGATAGAGAGAGGTAGAGAGGGAGGAGAAAGAGAGTGATAGGGAATAAATAGGTCTAGATATTGGTGGAGACATGGATGATGACCTTATGGAAAGACATATTGTCAATTAGTGCCAAAACACTTAGTCATCACAGTGTTGATCAAGCCAGCAGTGCAACCCAAGCAGTTACATTGTAACCCGAGCAGTGGCAGTGTTGACCGAGCAGACAAAGGTAATCAGTATTACCCAAGTGCTCAATATGACCGGAGTACACAGTGTAGACTAAGTACCAAAGTTTAGTATGTTGCCTGAGTGCCAGTATACTTCCCGATTGGATCACTGGACCTGAGTAACAGTTTTGGGCCGACTTAGCTTATATTGTTTGATATTAATTTATCATATGGAAGCTGAATTACAAAAGTATTTGATTTGGATAAGGTATAAATATAAAGTATTTTTTTAATCCAAATGTGTGTGAAAATATATGTGAAAATGAAGTGGTAGATTGTTTAAGAGGCTACAACAGTAGAAGGAACAATAGAGACTCATCTATCACATTCAGGTGATTATTTTTTATATCAGTGGATTCTATTCAGAAAATCAGAATTGCATTGAAGATCATCTACTGGTTCATCCTAACAGGTGCATCAGCAAAATCCTCTAATAAGGCGGACTTAAAAATCCTTCATAAATCTCCTAACAGAGTTGCATTACTTAATTGTATTGTATTAAATCCTTTTACAAGGTGGACCTAACAGTCCTTATTGCTCCTAACAAGGAAGTCCATCAAAAGTGGTCAATTGTAAGTTTTAACAGGATAAATTTATACTACAGTAACAAATCTCATGGGTACCATCCCCACCCCACTTTTACTTTCTATTTGGAAGGTTTCTGGGTAATCAAATATTGTGTCAAGTGTTGTGGATGTTTTATTGATTATAATTTCATGCATGCAATCAGATCAGATAGTCTGATAAAGGATTAAGTTTTATTGGTTCCGCATTCACCCCCCTCTCCCCCCCCCTCTCAATTACTTAGCCTCAACATATTTCCAACAATTGGTATCAGAGCTAAAGGTTCTCTTAACATAAGTTTAACAGCTTGAGAAAAGATCAGAGGCAATGGAAATATACAGACTGGAGAAAGCCATTGAAAATGAAAAGATAGATCTACAAGAGGCTATGGATCAGATTAAAAATAAGAAAATATTTAGTAGTGCAGATAAATGACCGAATTTACATAGAAGAAAGAATTGAATACTTATGCAAAGAAATAAGTTCTAAAGAAGCAGATGCAACAATTGAAGACCTACTTGCAAAGAGTCTCAATTTACATGAAGAAGTCAGAAAGTTGAAAAGAGAACAAGAAATTGATTCAGTCAGAATACATGAAGTCATGGAACAAAAGATTCAAGCAAAAAATGACAAAGAAATGGAACAAGAAGACAAAAGATTACTAAGTATAATATTAGAAGAAAAAGAAAAAGAAATCCATCATTTGTCACTTCAACAAGAAGATATGATAAATCAACTCAACAATGTAAATCAGGAAGTTATCAATCTAAGGACAAAAAATTAAAGACTACAGAATGATCTCAATACTGAAAAGAAAACTAATGAGAGTATGTTGAATTCACAAGTAAGCATGGATCATTTGATAGAGAAAAATCAACTCAGACATCATGGAAAAAATGGATTAGGTTATACTGAACGAGGTGAATCCTCACAGCAAGGAACTCAAAAGAATAGCAAACCTACTTGTAATCATTGTGGTAAGTTAGGGAACACAACAAACAAGTGTTGGAGAAATGGAAAATAAAAGTTTAATGGAAAATTCTAGAGATGCAACAAACATGGACATAGGGCAAGTGAATGCATTGAGAAACCTAAGTTTGAAGGAAAATGTTTCAATTGTAACAAACAAGGTCACAAATCCTCTGAGTGTAGAACTAAGAAATGGAACCCTGCTAAACAACTAGCTAAAACAATTTTTGGTTGGGATTACAACACATGGAGTAGATGTTGTCATTGTGATGAATATGGGTATATTGGTGCAAATTGCATAAAGACTCACCTCAGAAAAAGGAATCCTACTAAAAGATGTTATGTATGTAAACAACTCGGTCATCTAAGCAAGAATTGCATGAACAGAGAAAAAGTGGATACTGGTTTTGAGAAAGGCAAAGAAAAAGTCTTAGAAATTAGAACTCAGATGAATCAACAGTGGGTAAGGAAATCTCATGAAAGTTTAGATCAAAACAATGAAGGATCGAATGGCACCCAAGGCAATGAATTGGGTGGATCTACCATCTCTAAATAAGTATGCAAGGAGACCACTAGAACTATGCATACAAGCCATCCTACATCAGTTCTAGACATGCTAGTAAGTCCAAATCAGCATATTGATTAACTAGGACACATTATGTTTCAACCGAGTCGGGATCTCAATATCACCTGAGTTACACAGGCTTAACCGAGTTAAGTTAGGTTGTATGGTTTTGAGGATGCAAAAGTTAGTTTTTTTTGAGCTATATCAGCTACCATGTACAGAGCATTTAATGAAAACCCAATGGTAAAATATCTTATAAAAGATGAATTGGATGTGTTATTATTTACAAAGTTTTCATTTTGCAGACTGATTCAGTGCCTTAAGTGATTCAGAGTGAATTTGAATTTGAAATTTTTAAGTTGCAAATTTTTATCATACCTCTGAGCATTATGTTGTCTACATCTAGCAACAAGGTTAAGAAAGGATCTGAGATATTGGTGAGGAATGCTATCTACAAACCTCCAAATTTTAAGCTTCATCCAGTGATTGCAAAGGAGATAGACCTGATGGGAGCTCATTCCCTAATTCCTCCAAGGGTATTGTTGATCAACAACATCCGAGCCTTCTATCATTGCACAATTAAACAGCTGGGTATATTGGAAATGAATAAATCATATGAGAAACTCTGTGAAGCTGAGAATCTAAAGCCAGAACATAAACACCTAGAAGTCAAGGGTTTGACTCATATCATGCATATTCCATATAATTTTTAGGTTATGTAGATTAGGTTTATTCTGAGCCGTGTTCATGACATGTAGCTATGGTTAGAGCAACCAGTGAAGATTACCAAGACAATGGTACACCGTGTTATAGGGTATCATATGTCGAACAAGTCTAAAGCTACCAAAACCCTACCCTAGGATGACCTAGCAAAGAAGACTCTTGTCGAGTCGGATGATAGAGGAATGAGACTAAATGGAGTTACAGACATGGAATTAAAGTTTGGGATTCATGTAATTTCTCAAAAAATCTATAGTTCTAGCAGACCTAACAATGTACCATGTGAGGCTGTCGACTTGGCATACAAGGTGGTCAAGAACAACCTCTCATTCAAACTTTCTGAGTTGCAGCTCATCTAATTGAGCAAGAACATGGAAAGCGTTCATGCATCAAAGACAAATCCATGTAAGTTTGGTCCACTTCCGGTCTGCATGTTCTTTTATATTCATAAGTATTTCCCTTCAATAGGCACAGTAGTTTGGAAGACAGATAGACCCATAGTGTATTAGATAAATGATTTCATAGTAGAATTAGGAGACAATTTTGAGAGCATCATGGATGCATATTTTGAGGAATTCAGATAGAAGATGAAAAATAGGTATAGAATTCCTAAATGATTGCTAGAAGACTACAAAGATGATGTTTGCTTCCTAGTTGACTATGATAAAGTATATATTCAGGCAGTCAAACCTAGGGTTGCATGGGTGAAACCTCTTGCATATGAGGTTAACATAGATGAGAGCAAAGATATCATTAAGGCTCTTGTGAATGAGCCTGTTGACCCCAAAGAACCATACTTTGGCACCTATGAAGAAGCCAAGAGCATAATTTCATTAGAGATTGAGATTCCTAAGATTTTGAAAAGAGGAAAGAAGAGGTTAGAACAGTTTGGAAAGAAGTATGTAAAGACTTCAGACTCTTCTCCTTCTATCTCTGAAAGCAAAGAAGATGAGGTTAAGATAGAAGATGATGAACCTAAAAAGGAAGAGGAAGAGATCAAAATTGAACCTCCAAAGAAGAAGAAGAAGGTAGCCCCTAAGCAGAAAGAAAAGTTTTCTACCCCTATCATCACTAAGAGAAGATCTAGAAGGAAACTCATATTGCCCAAGGAAGATGAAGAAGAAGATACAGTAGTATTCAAGAAACATCCACCTACCTTTCAGAAGAAAATTGAATAACTAAGAGAAGGTAGTGGTATGGATTCTCTAAAATCATTGAAATATGCTTCCAGAACTAAGGATGAATAGAAGCAGATCGAGGAAGCTGTTGAAGAAAAGATGACAAGATGGAAGTATGATCCATCTAAATTGAAGAGTCACATGTATGAAGACCTATTTAAGACTATATCTATTCCCTGGAGCAATGCTTTTCGAACAGAGAAATATATTAGAGAACAGACCCTGAATTAAGTCATGCCTACTATGACAAATAAAGAGGTTAAAGAGGCCATGACCCAATATGAAAGAAATCACACTCCAAGTCTCAAGACCTTTCAAGATAGTAAAAAAGAAGATAGAGGATGTGGTGTAGGCTGCAAAAAAGATATGGAAGACAATCTTTGAAATCAAGGAAGAAGATAAGGCAAAGGCACGGAGTATAGACTCCAAGGTAAAGACTGATGATGTAGATTTACCTGAGGTAGAAACTATTAAAGAATCCAATGTAGAACAAATTGAAGTAGAACTAATGGCATCCCTACCCCAATCACCTATACAGAACATTCTATCTCCAAGCAAGGATAAGGCTACAAAATCTACATCTAGACTAGTAGGAGCCGAGCATCAGGCTCCACCTACTACTGGGATAAGCCTAACCGAGTCACAGAAGGTGACTGTGAATGTTTCTTTAGTGATAATTGATGCTTCACTTGGTGTAGAAAATGTCAATGATCTATTCCAGCTGAATACTAAAGAGAAAACTAAGGAAGGAAAGGATAAAGATGATAGTGGAAAAGGTAAGGAAATTGTTCCTTCACCTAGTCCCAAGGTTAGTGGAAAATAAAAGGTAATAGGCACTAATGATATTCATCTTGAGGAAGACATTTTGATTCCAAATTAGGATCTATTGAATCTGATAGTAGAGCAGATGGATACACTAGGAGAGCTATGGAAGAAAAGAGCTACACAACAAAATCTCTGAGCATAAAAGAAGAGGAACAAATTGTTAGAGGACATAAAAGGTATATTCCTAGATGCACTAGAAGTAGAAGTAAATGAGAATGATTCTATTATGGACCAAATTTTAGACATAGTCCATAAGTTCAATAAATATTTAAGTGGTCAGGAAAAACTACTGCAAAAGGCAGAAAGCAATTTTGAGAACAAAGTTCTAGAGAATGTTGCAACCAAGATTGCAATTGTTCAAGTAAAGCTAAACTCTCTTATTAGCTCTCTAGAAACTATAGCTAATAATGTTGTTTCATTATTTGTAAAGCTGAGTGATACCTCAAAATTTACCATGGAAATAAAGACAAAGCTGAAAAAAGATAGATACAGTTCTGAAGGAAAGTGAAAATCAATTGGCACTTAGCCCGAGTTAGAGTTCAACACACTTTGTGAAAATCAAGTATCTGATAGACATGCAAGTAGAATTACTAAGGGAAGAAGCAAGGACAAGAGAATCTCTCAAACCTATGTTGAGCCAACTTCTTCCACACATGGATGTAATGCAAAAACATATAGCTCATGCCAAGACACTAATACATGACAACAACTTTTCAGTTGCAGAGATTATGATGGAGCTATCAGCAAAGATACAGATTGAATTGCACATCCTGAAGGTGCTGCAAGATAATTGGGACAACACTTTGTCTTAGATTTTGAAGGTACATAGTGATTTCCCATCCTATTTTGGTATTACCATATAGATACATTTTTGGCATTTGTGTCAAAAACAAGGGGGAAAGTCATTATTGTTGACAGGACTCTGTGACCGATCCAATCAATAGTGATAAGTTGTCACTGGGTACCGGGGTACCGGCCAACTTTTCCTGTAAAGGTTCTCCATAGAATGAATCCTCTGAACCTTCAAGCACCTGAGTGTCAGGTCTCGATGATGCATGGAATCTAAGTTGGGCAAGTGACTATTTGTTTGAGGGGGATAGCTATTTTTACTCATCTTCTTCAAGGATTTTGGTGACGGGGATGGGATTTCCTGCAAGCACATTAAGTTTACCAAATAAAGCGCAAAAGATAGACCGGGGGTAGAGTTTGTTACTTCTACTTATAGTTATGCAATATATTTCCAACATAAACAATGCTCCAAAGAACTAAACCAAATACTAAATACATATAGAACCAATGATTCATACATATTCAATAGCAAGAGGAAATGAGATCATTAAGCTAAATGAAATGTTAGATCAAATGACATTAGAAACATACAACACAAAAACATATCGTGAACTCAGAGATCAAAATAATAAAAACATCATTGCCATAAACTATTCTTCCTTCTTCATTAACTTAGAGCATTCCAACATCACTGGTGTATACATCCATGGCTCCAAGGGAGCATCAAAACTACTAAGAAATATTGAGCATTGAGCTCCTAAAAACAACCAGAAATGAAAATTTATTTACTATTACTTGCTAGACTGCAAAATCATCAATTTTGCCGACCCTTATTATGAGGTTGGACTTCTTATTTATACACATAGTTTTCCCTAAAACTGACCTAATGTAACTGTACATTCAACATATAAAATATACTATCCGGTGGCCAGTACTACCTGCACCACTTACAATCACCTTGAAAAGAGTAGAGGTATGACAAGACATAGGAAGAAGACAAGAAGAGAAGCTGGAAGAATTGGCATAAAGAAGAGTGTCAGAGTATTAATAGAAGAAATCCAATCCTCCTAAAGTTTGAGGCTACATGCCTCATCAATGCAAAATGTGGCTCACTATCATCGATGTACCAGGTAGTAACTGTTGGAGTAGTGCCTTGGGAGAATCACTTTTTCAGAGTCATCCCTTCGTCTAACATGCCTTATTAGGATCACCTACCTACTGACCCCCTTATTAACTGCTTGACAATGACTGGTTGGATTTGGGGAACCTGGACACGATTCATTGTGAAAGAATACAAAACTTTAGACCTGAAATCCTGGAGTCTAGGAGCTTACACTCAAAGAATGAATTTACAAACTTATTCCCTACTGGTGGAAACCTTCAGAGACAAGAGAACCTTATTGTGCCTTATACATTTTAAATTCTTCTAGCAACTAGGAAACTCCATCTTCATCAATGTCCTTGATGTCAACCCAGTGGAACTTGGCCGCCTCCAATTTCTCGCCCAGATCTGGGGTGTTTCCCTTACACTTTGCAGCCATTTTTGCCACATCATGGACCCGAAGCATCATGTGGGATAAGCATGACATTTTAGCCCTGTCCATTTATTCTGGGGACTGATATCGTGACTCCATTAGTTCATCAAACTTCCCCACAATGTATTCTTCTAGAGTACATGTATCTGTACTAAAGGGATCGACTCCTAAAACCCTTGTAACAAAAGCCTTATATAAATTCAAAGAATATTCTACCTCTGGGACTTTGTCCTTCAAGGCTCCTACCAGTTGCTTGCTAATCTCCAAATTGAGATCAAGTCTACAGTGCTGGACCTAGATAAAATTGAAAGACTCTTCTCCCAAAATTCCCATCTCTGTGATGGGTTCCTCTCCAAGGCCCATGAGCTCTCCTAGCTCACTCATCCATGCCTCGTATTGATTGGTTTCTCCCTCCCATAGAGAAATGACACCCTTAACTTGGTGCAAGATGTTATCCACCACATACAAGTCTGGGAGTGTTGTTGTTAGGAAATGCCAAACATTTCCTACCTGCTCGGCCATCCAGTCATCTACTGCCTGCGCTTTCCTTTTCATGTTTCTTAGCACATCCATGTCACCCTATGGGATTGGTGCTCTAGATGTAGAAGCTTTTGGAGGGATGGAATTTATCAGTTGTGCTAGCTCTGTTAGAAGCCCGAGGAGGTTTACATTCTTTTCATTTTCTTCTTTTTAATCTTTGGCCTTATTTGTCATAGCGGGCCTCAATTTCCCGGCTGGCCTCTTTCAGCAGATCTAGTTCACCCTGCTTATCCCTCTTTCCAGAGCTACCTCTATGACTGTATATTCAGAAGCACTTACCATTGCTTCCCCTTTGTCTGGGGGAGGTGTTGCGATGACCATGACTGTATCTCTGCCCAAACTAGTTCGAATGGAGTGGAGTGTCTGGGCCTTTTTCAACTTGGGGGTGCTTTGACTCTATGCCATCATCTCAGCCATGGAGAGATGGGCTCTTGCCACCACTGAGGCCTTTCTCTTCTTTGATCATGTGTATCCCCTCTGGGGTTTTTTTTCATCCCCAGTATTTAAAGTCTCTCCAGACTCTTTCTCTGTGTTCTTGGGGCCACCTACACTATTTGTGGCATCAATATCTTCTGCCTCGGTGCTCCCATCGTTAGCAGCATTGGTGGAATCAACATTTGTATCTTCAGGGTTCTTCCCATTTTCCTACTACTGCTACTACTCTTCTTCTCTAGCATCATCTACCAAGACATTCTCCTTTGTTGGCATGTTTTCCAGAGGTGGCAGAGGTGTCTGGCCTATATTTGACTGTTGGGCTACTGAAACTACCTCTCCAAATGTTACCCTAACCTAGGTGGGTGGAGATGTCTGGAGCATGGTGGCTAAGGTTATGGTTGCTCCCAAAGGTCTAGTTCCCTCAGCCAAAGCCAGCTGATCATCTTGTACTTGCCTCTTTTCTTGCATCTCGGTCCTAGTGACTGGTATTTCTTGAACATTAGGGATGTTAACTTGTTCTTGTTCCTTTTCTTTCTCTACCTGGACCTCTTGTTCCATGGTAGCTTCCTTTTTTGGTATCTCCCCTTTAGTGGTAATTATTTCCTTTTCTTGTGTGGCAATCTCCTCCACTACTTTCCCTATATCCCCTTATAAATTTACAAGTTCATCTGCCCCAAAGAGATCGTCAAAGTCATCATGGGGAGGGAGGTCTCTGAAGGATTCCCTCATTTAGGGGAGTCTGGGATGATCTCTACGTAGGGGATGTTGGCCATCCCGAGATCTATATCTATCCTTAGAGGGATATTTTTCTTTTTCTTCTTCCTCCTTGTTACCAATGGGGTCTGGCATAAAAAATGGCTGCATGTTCATCCTCTTCTCCCATCCCTGTTACCTGGACCATAAGTTCTACAAGAGAAGGGGAACTAGAAGAGAGGGTAGGTTATGTCAAAGTAATCAGGATGCCAAGCTGGGTACCTATTTCTTCCTTCATCTGGTGGGATGCTGCCAGCTGAAGATGCACCTGTTCCACAATGGGAGCTGTAACTGTAGATAAAATCTACATCGGGGTACCCATTTTTCTTTTCCCTTTATCCTCACCTTGCGTGGAGGTTCTGGCCCAAGAAGTGGATCCCCGCAAAAATGGTCCAACTCTATGAGTACTCTTTGGACATACCTTTTGAAAATATGCATGACTGTGTTCAACCACATCATGGGTGATGTCCTCAATTGCTGGGCTTTTTGGGTGTCCCAGTCCACCGGAGGGAGAGCCATTTTGTCTACTCCCTTAGCCTTGTACTATGGGTCTTCTATGGACCCAGTGTCTAAAAAGTTCTTAGGAAAGGTTTGAAGCTTGAGAAGCTTCATCATACCTTATGTCATTCTAACAAAATGTCAATTCTGAACTTCAAAATCATCTTGGCAATCTGTCAAAAAATCCTCCATGTGAGGCTTGTGGGGATCCAACACCTAGGGCAATGCCCATGCTATCTTATCTAGCAGATCAAAATTCTTCTGCTCCAAGTAAAACTCTACTTGCCCCAGACATTTTAATTTGCCATTATCTTCTTTTGCCGCTGCAAGTGTAGTTCCCGCAAGTGATTAGGAATAGAATGTTGGTGACCTTCTTCAATGCAAAGAATGCATGAAGCTCCAAGATATTTCTACAATATTCTAGAAGAATGATCCTATCCCCACAATGTTTGGGCAATAGGTAGGGTTTCTTGGAGAATTTGGTCACCCAAATGTAGGAGTGTTGTTGAAACTGGATGAAGTAATGGCTATAATTACTGACCAAATTCATTGCCTCTTTTGAAAGATGGTATCTAGCACCCTGAGTGGGTGTAAGAATGTTGTATTAAATGAAGGTGTCATTTACTCTACAAAAATGAAAAAAATGGCCTCCCATTGTATTTGTGGGAAATAATCCCATGGGGCATTCTGGCCTTTGCTAGTCCTGAGCTTGCTGACAGTGAGTAATCACTTGGTTATGGTTCGTTGATGTGCCAGTGCCCACAAGACATATGAATTCATGTAAAATTTGGAGGTCTGGGTGACCCGGACAAGCTGAGCGTCCACATGATTACTGATGATAGTGGCCTAATCAAAAGTTTTCTCGGTGGAGGCGATGTCAAACAAAAAGTAATACATCCATGTCGAGAACTCCTAGGCATGGGGTTCTCCAAGACCCTGCACAAGGTGATGATCCCCATTTGTATACTTTCTTTAAATTTTTTTTGGGGGATCTCCAACTTCATCTTTTTGTAATCTTTTCTTGGGGTTTTGAGCTAGTTGGAGTTAAGGTATTATTGGGCGATGTGCAGGAGCTTCTCAAATTTGTTTAATTCCAGGGCCCAAGTGATAATAATAACATTGGTGAACTGGGGGATCCCTAGCCCCAAAGCAAATGTTGCAGCATCCAGAGAAACCAAGGGCATTGGGTAGCCTGACAAAAGAGGAGCGGAAAGCATGACAACCCAGATGGTTGTGTTGTAGTATTCCTCCAATGTGCAAATAAGCTCTGAAGCCTACACTAAGCAGGGGAAGCAGGAAGCCTTAAGGATTCCAGAGGCGGCCACATTAAGTGCCATTAGATCTCAGGCCTTGTGTTGAATAAACATTATTTTTACCAAGGCCTGCATTTTGGCTTGTGCTCTAACACTTGTGTCAGATATTTCATTGTTAGTGGAAGCTTTTCTAAGGCATTCTCAGTCTTTGTCCTAGTGGCTGCCCTTGTCAAAGTAGTAGGGAGTTCTGAGCTCCCAGGTGGAGAAGATTCTTCAGACATGATTGAACTATGAATTTATTAGCAACCTGCAAGACCAGACAACTGTCAATACAGATAAAATAAGATAGAATTTTGGATCCCAGAGATTTCATCACCGCCTCGTATCTATTCCTGAAAAGGTGTTAGTTTGCATCAAACCCCAAAATACATATATTTAAATGAAATGACTTACTTAAGAATTTGATCTATACCCAGGGGTTCTGGAGATTATGACTCATGCGATGAATGGAGTGGAGGCCAAAGGGGAACCTTGGACCTGGAATCCAGAAAACTGACCATTATCGACATGACTAGTAATTAGTCAAAATAGGCTGACATGGGGGCGTCACATGGTCATGCAATAAAGGGATTAATGGCATTGAAGGCAAAAACTGTCCAAACACATGAGGGAATGAATGCCACTCGGGTTAGTTTTGAATGCTCGCATGTGGGAGAATTAAGTTGCCATTAAAGTGGAGGTGACAGAGGAGAGAGAAGACCTCCAAACTCAACCAGGTGAGGTGCCAAGGTAGAATTTGTAGACACCAAAAGGGAGAGCTCAGAAATTTGGATACATGTAGAGGGGCATGGTGAGCTCACCATCAGATGAGAGGAAACATACAGAACTCTACATAAAT
Source organism: Thuja plicata (assembly GCA_018584345.1). Taxonomy (NCBI): domain Eukaryota; kingdom Viridiplantae; phylum Streptophyta; class Pinopsida; order Cupressales; family Cupressaceae; genus Thuja; species Thuja plicata. The sequence goes on from MU223293.1 coordinate 687,970, forward strand.
GTACAGGCAAAAAAAAACTAAGACACTTATACACAGAGGGCTGAGGGATGCTTTACAGATAGACTCAGAAACAAAATAATTTATAGCTATTTACAGATAAACAAAAAATTTACAGGGAATATACAAGACTCACATGATTTTACAACTTCACATAGGGTAGACAACCCTCTTGCAGAGTCATCCCACCAACGGGAGGCAACAACACTAAGTGGAGCGGGAAACAGAGAAAACAAAAATAAAAGGGCAAAAGAAACCCAAAAAAAAAACCAGAAAGTAGAGAAAAGGAACCAAAAAGGCCTACCTAAGAAATGAGAGTAGCAAGAGGATGAGCAAAGGAGGCACTCTGGAACTGATCAGCTTCAAATAACCATAAGCACACCACTTCTAGTCACTATCAAATGTCATTCAATCCTTGGGAAAAAATTGCACTTAGTCATTGTTAAAATCACCTTAATTGCTCTGAATTGCTCTGGGGTAATTTGTTTGCAATAAATGTAACAATGAATGGTGAAACTCTATTTATACCCCTAGGGTAAAAAAATCCCACTTTCCTTCTACAAATCCTGAGAAAGGAAAACCTCCAGACTTCGGGCCCGGGGATCACATGCAACCACACCCTCTAACAAAAGAGGAAATGGTGACATGGAATCCCAGAGTCCAGAGTTTGGATAGAACCAAGAAGACAAAAACACTCCAGGACTGGGCCCCGGATGAAGAGAAGCTAAGGAGAAAAGAAACACCAGCCCTGCGGAGGCAAAGGCTGGAGGAAAATAAAAAGGAAAAGAAACAAGGCGAAAGCAAAAGAAAAAGGGGGGACTCAACATTTTGCCCACAAAATGTAGGGATGGGTATGCAGGGCATAAAAAATGGTGACTCACTGGGACAAATGCCTTAGTGCATTTGAAAACTAAAGGATCTCTAGTTAGAAAAACTAGAACTTATCTTTACCTGGAGTATTCTACTTGCAAGGTGCGAGGTGGCTGAGAAAACCTGACTCATCATTAATTTAATCCTTCGATTCTTTATCAGTCGTGAGGTGTGTGCTTTGAAATAAAATCAAACCAAATATTTGTGGGAGAAATAGAGAGGAGGCACTGAATACATCAAACCAAAATCATCATATCTTGCATAGTCCCCTGGATACTAGAATTCTCTATTCTTCAATTCTTTCTTTCTTTTCTTTTGAAGATGGGAAGGCGTTACTTCTTTCACCATGAACCTTAAGGTTAGCTAATTTTTATAGCAGTACTTCTTTCACCTTTCCATCCATTTTAACTTTTCTATATAGGAGAGACATTTTAGACCCAGGATATTTTATGATTTTTAGATTTGGCCAATAATTAGTGCACCCGATCTGCTCTCAAGGACCATGCAATTACTTGCTTCTTAGATTTTTTTGTTAACTGATGTCAAGACTTTCAAGATATAAATAAGATGAAAATTACCCATAACCTTTTACCATACATACAAAATAACTCTGGAGTGTGGATAAATTCCACCATGCTAACAATAGATTCTAGACTAATCAAAATACATAAGGTGCCATTCCAGGGAATAGATGTCATGTGAAGCATACCTGTCTACAAGAAGAAGGCAACACATTGGGAACCCAAAAAATAATATGCAAAGAAAAAGAAAAACAAAGGAAAAAAGAAAGAAGGAAGAGGAGGCATTCCCAGAAGATCGCAGACAACTATTTAAAAGGACAAGGCACTCCCAAGGAGCACCGAGAAAAATATATTTACAAGGTAGTAAAACCTTTACATATAATACAACTTCGGGCAACTTACCCCTTACCTCATTCAACGTAGTGCTTAAAAAACTATCCATTGACGGGAAATGGGACAGCTTCTCCAGTCATGGAATTGAGGCAATAAGTATTTTCCCCATAGATCTCCAACATCAGGTATGGTCCGAGCCAGAGCCTTTGAAACTTGGTGTGCTTTCCTTTCTTCTCTTGGGCCTTGTCCCATAGAAGGACCAGGTCTAAAACTCAAAAGGATTTATATTGGGATCTCTGTTCAAACCATCACTTGAAGACTACTTGATGATGTGCAAAATTTTCCAATGTCATGTCTCTTTGTTCCTCCAATCTCACCAGGTTCAATAGCTGGACCTCCAAAATGTTATCCTGGTTGTTGAATTCCTGCATAAACTGTAAAATCAAGATTTACAAGTTAATAGAAAATACAAGATTTTGGCCATAAACCAGGTGAAATGGGGAAATCCCTAGGCCTTCCTTGATTCTCATACAGTTTTCCCAAACAGAAAACCTAAGCTTTTGATTCTAGTCCTGGTGGTTTTGTTCTAACAAATGTTTGATCACCTCTAGCAGATTTTTATTGGTAGATTCAACCACACCATTTCCCTAGGGGTAATAGTTGCTGGAGAACTTCAAGGTGATCTTCCTCTCATAGGTCCATTCTAATAACTGTGCCAAAGAAAATGCTGGACCATTGCCACACACTATAGAGAAGGGGATTATGAATCTGGTGACTATGTTTTCTTCGAGGAATTTGATAACTACATCTATCGTGTTGTTCTTACATGGTATTGCCTTAGACCACTGGGTGCAGTAATCGATTGCAGTCAGAATATACCGGTGGTTGGCAGATGATTTGGGGTTGATTATCTTGATAAATTTGAATGCCCATTGGGAAAAAGGTTGAACTTCAAAGATCAGCTGCAAAGGCATGGTCGGGTTTCTCTCATGATGGGCTACAGATTGGCAAGTGTGACACTTTCTCATGTGAGTGTAGAAGTCCTTGAAAATGAAGGGCCAATAGTATTCAACCCAGAGAATCTGGTGGGAAGTGGCATCAACTGAGCCATGCCTGGTTCCAAACTACCCATGAAAATATTCTATCATTTTAGCATCTTGGTCCCTATCTATGCACCGGAGGTAAAATCCCTCATAGTTCTTGTGGAAAAGAATTATGTTTTTTATCGTGAAATGTGCACTTTTTAGTCACAGGGTGCAACATTTTTTGGGGGGAAGCCCCTCCAGACATCTATTTTTGAGTAATAGGTATACTAGGTCGGTATACCATGGGTCTTGAGTGATAGACTCCACTGTATAAGTTTGACATTCAATATTTGGAGTTACTTCTTCCATCGCTCTACATAGTCCCTGGCTTCAGACTATCTTCATTGGTTGCATCTCTAGATCATACTCTTGTAGGATGGCCATCCATTTCCCCCAGTGTTTGCTTAGTTCACTCTACAATAGTAAATATTTAACTACCTGGTCCAGAATGATAGCATGCACTTTGTTCCGGAGAATATAATGTTGGAATTTCTTCACGGCCCAGACTAGAGCAAAAGCCTGCTTTTCCAAAGGTGAATATCGGACTTAAGAATTCTTGAAGGGAGAGCTCATAAAATGAATGGGTCATTCTTCCCCTTCAACCCTCTAGGTTAAGACTGTGGCTATGGAGTGCGGTGAAGCAAAGGAGTAAATATGGAATGGGAGGAGATAATCTGGACTTGCCAGGATTGGTGCCTCCACTATGGTTTGCTTGATCTGGGAAAACACTCACTTTTCTTCAGGTCTCCACTCAATCTTGGTGTCTTTATTCATCATGTCATTGAGTGGTTTAACTATCTCGATGAATCCAGTGATGAACCAATAGAAAAAGTTTATCTTTCTAAAGAAAGATCTCATTTCCTTTTTACTGTCAGGCATTTATAGATTCAGTAGTGATTTGACTCTCTCATGTTCAATGGATATTCCCTTCTCAGAGACAATATGCCCAAGAATCTTCCCTTCAATAACCTAGAATATGCATTTCTTGGGGTTGAGGGAGATGCCATACTGATGACATCACTCACAGATCTGGGCGAGGTGGGCGGAATGATCACGCCTGTCCCAGGAAAATATTGTCAAATCATCCATATAGATGATTATGCATTTGTTGACCAGGCCTTCGAACGCAATGTCCATAGCCTTTTGAAATGTGGCCCTAGCATTGACGAGGCCAAAGGGAATTCTCTGATATGCAAATTTTCCCCACTTGGTGGTGAACGTCTTTTTATCTCTATCTTCAAACTTAACCATAACCTGGTTATATCCAGAGTACCCATCCAGGAAGGACATCATTTGTGAACCGTTAAAAATTTGGAGCACCTCATCCAATGAGGGGAGAGGGTGATTGTCCTTCTTAGATGCCTTGTTTAAATTACAAAAGTCCACACACATGCAGATCTCACCATTTTTCTTTCGTACGGGGATGAGGTTGGCAACCCATGTTGTGTGTTAGATAGGAAAGATAATTTGGGTTGATCATAGTTTCTGAACCTCCTGATGAATTAGAGGCTCAATCAATGGGTTTAGCGGCCTCTATTTTTCTGGAAGGGCTTGGCATCTGGTTTAAGTGGAATAGTATGAGTCATGATGGATGTATCATAGGTTTTAAGATCCTCATACCCCTAGGTAATAATTTCAATGTATTCTCAGAGAACCATCTTCTCCTTCTCCTCTGGGGAGCAAGAGGTACCAATGTACACAAATTTTTCTTCATCGGCCTTGCCGATGTTAACCTTTTTGAATTTTCCTCCCTCATAGGAGGATGATATCTTTTCTTGGCCCTGAGGGTCTGAATCAAAGATGCGTTCAAGAGATACCATCCCTTTAGGGATAGTGTTGGTGGGTAAATTGATGATCTTATCATCTTCTTCACCCTGTCCAGTATTGTCATGATCTCTCTCTTCCACTATATGATCCTCAAAGATGCCAACATTGGCCATGAAGGCCAGAATATGTTGGTCATCCTCAAAAACCTAAAATTGGGTGATGTTATCTAGGATGGATGGGGTGGGGACCATTTCAACAGAAAACTTCTGGAGCTGGGAGCCAGCCATTGGCTCAAGGGTGCTAGCAAACACACGGGCACCTGGAACATAGTTACATTTCTGGGGAATAAGTTTGATGTCAAAAGCATCAAAGTCTTCAATTAGGCTCCATGCCTGAATGCGGTTTGCGGCCAGCCTTTTGTCATGACATGTGTATTGGCTCCAGACTTGTTGTACTATTATCTCTAAATCACCCATAGCCCAGATGCAGGTGATCCCTTTCCTTAATGCAAATAGGAATCCGAGGACCAAGGGCTCGTACTCCATGAAATTATTGGTGCAGTTGAACTACAACCTGTAGGATGCTAGGAAGGATTTCCCCCACAGATTGATCAGCTCCACTCTGGCCCCACAGCCTTGTTTAGACCGTGACTCATCAAACTTCAGGATCCATAAGTCATTCATTTTTTGGGGCTAGGAAGGCGAAGTGGCATTTGGATTGATTTTGGGAGGGTTAGGAGGAGATTTCTTCAGCTCTGATGATGCATGGGTGAATTTTTCCTCTAGAGAATTCTCTTGTTTTGGTTCCTGGACAAGCGGCACCTTAGGCGTGCCACTGGATGGATTACTTGGTCCAAGTGAATTGGTTTTATGTTCTTTCTTCTAGAGGGAGTTGATATGATAGGTAGTAGTGGAAATGCAAGGCTCACACCCTAGTTCAAGGTGTTTTTGGTAGTGTACCCAGCACCAAATTCCAGATAGGAGAGTGGCTAGAGTGGTCGTGCTACCTTTTGAGTCCACCTCACACTCTAACTTCTCATCTAGGATTCCCTGAGAGATTATAGGATCTTCCCTAGGGATGAAATCAAAGGTCAAGATCTCTAGTGGTCGGTACACCCTAGGGGAATATTCAGAGAGAAGGACTTCATTTACCCTCCCGACTTTGGTGAGGGCTTGCTTCATTCTTGGTTCACTCTCCACCTAGATTTGATTTGATTTCCCCTTCTAGGGGAGCCACAAGTGGGAGAAGTCCATGGAGAAATACTCGTTAAGGGCCTTTGACCAATTTTGACTTAACAGCATCCCATAAGTTTTCAGGATGTCTACCACTTGGATGTCTATTGTGCTCGATATTTGAGGGTCTTGGATGAGCTGAATCTAGACATTTTTTAGCTCACCTACCATTTTCACAGTAGTTTTGTCTAGTTGGACAACTGTGCCTTTTGATGGAGTGGGAGTGAGTCCAAGCTTCTAGCATATGCATAAGGGCATGACATTTCCCAAAGCACCAAAATCTACCAAGAAGTTGTATAGGTTCTTCCCTTGGATGTTCAAGCCTAGTAGGAAGGGAGGATCCTTTGCATTTCCCTAAAAGACATTGAGTTGGCATCGTGAAATGTGACAATCTTTGGTGGATGACTGATGGTTTCTGGTTTTCCCAAGAGCTTCAGAAGGGAATTATTCTTCTCAAGACAATTTAGCAAAACCTCCATTAAAGTCATGGAATTGGTGGTGTTCTCTAATGCCTTAGATGTCAAACCGTCCCCCCGAGTAAAGTCAACTTCCCCCGGCCAGGTCCTTGGCTTGGTTAGAGCCAGGTCCTTTCAGAGGGAAGGATTGGTTGTTTGTGTTGTCCAAGGGGGATTATTCTTGGGATTTGTTGGCTTGTAAGCTGGCCCTTTACTAGCCTGACTCTGAGTGTTGTAAGGATTTTATGGGCTGGTGGAGGCATTGGCCTCAAAGGTTGGAATAGATTCATCAAATAACCCCTGCAATTCAAGTTCTTCATCCTCTTCATTTGTCCCAAATAATACAGTCTCACATGTGAAGGCACTATGAGTGGGCTCTGATGTGGATGATTCCAGAGGAGTAGGATTAACAGGTTGTTGTCTGTCTGAATGGGAGATCATGATGATCTTCTCTAGCGTGGCACAGTTCACCTTGGAATGGGAGCCAGTGTCATGTAATCTACACCAATTGGTCAGGGGGTGGAATTCTGCAAGCTGTGTTGAATAAGCTCACATGTGAAGACACTGTGAGTGGGCTCTAATGTGGATGATTTCAGTGGAGTAGGATCAATAGGTTGTTGTCTGTCCAAATGGGAGATCATGATGATCTTCTCCAGTGTGGCATAGTTCACCTTGGAATGGGAGCCGGTGTCATGCAATCTACACCAATTAGTTACTGGGTTGAATTCTACAAGCTGTGCAGAATGACTGGGTCCAGCACCACCCTGAGTGGTGTTTTGGTTTAGAGGAGGACCTCCAATATTTGCATTTTTGTTCCATTTTTATTGATTGGGTCAAGGCCTGTTGTTGTAGTTCTGACCTTCGGAGTTGGTGTTTAGTTGTCTGGAGAAAACATTCCCTCTCTATGAATTGGATTTGTGAGGCACGGAGGGCCCCACCTTTAGCTGTCCCATGTCTATAGTTAGGGAGGACACCAATCGCCAGAGGGATTCAACCTCAGTGAACAACTAGGTATTTGTGTCACAGTGTGACAGTTGTGGTGGTGAGTTCTCAGGGAAAGCGTCAGCAGCTCCCGGAGTCGAGGATGACAATCCTCCAGTCACGGATGACTGGAAGAAAGGTACTCTGGAGGGTTATGTCAAGGGTTGTTTCATTTGTTGCGGTGGGTTTCAGGGGACATACTCTAGACCTAGTATTGTCTAGGCTTGTGATGGATAAATGCATTGGGCCTGTTAATCTATTGGCAATGGGCCCATGGCCATCATTGGGGCACCCATTGCCAGATTGGGGTTGTATCCCCTGATGTAAGAAGTTCCATCAGGTATCATGTTGAATGGTAGGCTCTATCCAATCTCGGCGGGAGCTTTTCTCAAACTATGGGACAAATCCAAGGCTAGGTTTTAAACCTTCGCCAGAGTATCTCATTCATTTGTGATGGTGGTTCTCCAGAGGAGAGTGGAAACAATGTGGTCCAGAGCATTCAAGTATGTCTGGATGGTCACGTTAGTGGATGGGATGAAGGGGGCTGTGCATGGCTTCAAGGCACGTTGGAACCGATGGTTGAATGTGGTGAGGGGTTTGTTCAATTCCTTCCTAATGGAGATAAACTGGCTGTGGGACCACACCGGGTCCATGTGTACATGGAAGGCCATCAAGAAGGCATCTTCCATATCCTAACAACTATTGATGGAGTTTGCTGACAAGTTGAGGTACTAGTTTAATTCATTTTGTCCCAAGGATAGAGGGAACATCTGGGTTACAACGTCCTGATGTCATATCCAGTGTCGGTTCATGTCATCCTTATAGGCTTGGAGATGTTCTTCTATAGTTCATGGGCCTAGATTCTCATACTTAGGGAAGATCTTCTCCAGATGCAGAGGAAGATCATTTGTGGCACCGGGGAACTACCCCATTAGGGAATCAGTGTTACCGAAGTAAGTAGCCATTGGGGCTATTTGACTTTGGCTAGATTGACCATTGATCCCCAGGATTATTTGAGGGATTTGGATATTCTGAGGTGTAGTGAATCCCCAGATAAGGTTGGGTGGCTGCTTAGGTTACGGGGTTCCTTTTCTTCCAAGCAAGAGGCTCGATTTCAACAAACTTTCTAGGATTCGGGGTTGATCTAAGGATTCTTTCAAAATGTAAGGGAAAAAAATACCCTATCCCGCTAAAAGATTGATTCCTAAAACTATGGCTTGGGGAACCCTTTGGGCAGTGTGAAATTGAAATCTTTCAAAGGGGAAAAGCTCATGCCCTCCTTCTAGTGCCAGTTTCTGTTGATGGGACTTTGTGACCAGTCCAATCAACAATGATAAGTTGTCACCGGGTACCGGGGTATCGTCCAACTTTTCCTGTAAAGGTTCTTCGGACAATGAATCCTCTAGACCTTCAATCACCTGAGTGTCAGGTCTTGACGGTGTGGGGAAGCTAAGTTGGGAAAGTGACTATTTGACCAAGGGGGATAGTTGGTTTTACCTGTCTTCTTCAGGGATTTTGGCGATGGGGATGGATTTCTTGCAAGCATGTTAAGTTTACCAAATAAAGCACAAAAGATAGACCGGGGGTAGAGTTTGTTACTTCTACTTATAGTTATGCAATATATTTCCAACATCAACAATTCTCCAAAGAAATAAACTAAATATTGAATAAATATAGAACCAATGATTCATACATATTCAATAGCAAGAGGAAATGAGATCATTAATCTAAATGAAACATTAGAGAAAAAGACATTAGAAACATACAACACAAAAATATATCGTGAACTCAGAGATCAAAACAACAACAACATCATTGCCATAAAATTTTCTTCCTTCTTCATTAACTTAGAGCGTTCCAGCATCACTGGTGTATACATCCATGGCTCCAAGGGAGCATCTAAAGTACTAAGAACTATTGGTCATTGAGCTCCTGAAAACAACCAAAAATGAAAAGCTATTTACTATTACTTTCTGGACTGCAAAATCATCAATTTCACCGACCCTTGTTATGAGGTCAGACTTCTTATTTATATATATAGTTTTCCCTAAAATTGACCTAATCTAACTATACACTCAACATATAAAATATATTATTCAGTGGCTGGTACTACGTGCACCACTTACAATCACCTTGAAAAGAGCAGAGCTTTGACAAGATAGAGGAAGAAGACAAGAAGTTAAGTTGGAAGAATTAACATAGAGAAGAGTGCCAGAGTATTAATAGAAGAAATCTAATCCTCCCATAGTTCGAGGCTATATGCCTCATCAATGTAAAATGTGGCTCACTATCTTCGATGCACCAGGTAGTAAATGTTGGAGTGGTGCCTTGGGAGAATCACTTTGTCAGAGTCAGCCATCCATCTCACATGCCTTATCGGGAGCACCTTTTTTCTAACCCCCTTATTAACTACTTGACAATGACTAGTCAGATCTAGGGAACCTAGACATGAGTCATTGTCAAATAATACAAAACTTCAGACCTAGAATTTCAGAGCCCGAGAACTTACGCTCAAAGAATGAATTTACAAACTTATTCCCTGCTGGTGGAAACCTCTGGAGACTGGAGAACCTTATTTTGCCTTATATGTTTTAAATGCTTCTAGGAGCTGGGCAACTCCATCTTCATCAATTTCCTTGATGCCAGCCTGATGGAACTTGGCCACCTCCAACTGCTCGCCCAGATCTGGGGTATTTCCCTTAAACTCTACGGCCATTTTTGCCACATCATGGGCCTGGATCATCATGCGAGATAAGCGTGACATTTTCACCTCATCCATTTCTCTCAAGGACTAATATCATGACTCCATTAGTTCATCAAACTTCCCTACAATGTGTTCTTCTAGAGTACATGTATTTGTACTAAAGGGATTGACTCCTAAAACCCTTGTAACAAAATCCTTATATAAATTCAAAGAATATTCTACCTCCGAGAATTTTTCCTTTAGGGCTCCTACCAGTTACTTGCTAATCTCCAATTTGAGATCAAGTCTGGAGTACTCAACTCGAATAAAATCAAAAGACTCTTCCCCCAAAATTCTCATCTCCATGATGGGTTCCTCTTTGAGGCCCATGAGCTCTCCTAGCTCACTCATCCATGCCTCGTATTGATCAATTTCTCCCTCCCATAGAGAAATAGCACCCTTAACTTGGTGAAAGATGTTATCCATCGCGTACAAGTGCGAGAGTGTTGTTGTTAGGAAATGCCAAACATTTCCTACCTACTTGGCCATCCAGTTGTCTACTGCCTGCACTTTCCTTTTCATGTTTCTTAGTGCATCCACATCACCCTGTGGGAGCGGTGCTCCAAATGTAGAATCTTCTAGAGGGGTGGCATTTCTCAGTTGTGCTAGCTCTATCAGAAGCTCAAGGAGCTTTACATTATTTTCCTTTTCTTCTTTTAATCTTTGGGCTTGTTTGTCATAGTAGGCCTCAATTTCCTATCTGGCGTCTTTTAGCAGGTCCAGTTCACCCTGCTTATCCCTCTTCCCCAGAGCTACCTCTATGACTGTATATTCAGCAGCACTTATCGATGCTTCCCCTTTGTCTGGGGGAGGCGTTGCGATGACCACAACTGTATCTCCACCCGAACTAGTCCAAATGGAGTGGAGTGTTTAGGCCTTCTTTGGCTTGGGGGTGCTTTGACTCTGTGCCATCATCTCAGCCAGGGAGAGATGGGCTCTTGCTGCCACTAGGGCCTTTCTCTTCTTTGATTCCACCAACTGTTGTGGTGGCGGGGGTGGTCCTGTTGCTAAGGAATGATCATGTGTATCCCCTCCGGGGTTCTATTGTTCATCCTTAGTATTTAAAGTCTCTCTAGACTCTTTCTCTGTGTTCTCAGGGCCACCTGCACTATCCACCTTTGCGACATCAATATCTTCTTCCTCGTTGCTCTCATCCTTAGCAACATTGGTGGAACCAACATTTGTATCTTTGAGGTTCCCCCCATCATCCTACTACTATTGTTGCTCTTCTTCTCTGACATCATCTGTCAGGACATTCTCCTCCATTGGCATGTTTTTTGGAGGTGGTAGAGATGTCTAGCTGATATTTGGCTGTTGGGCTATTGAAACTACCTCGCCAAATGTTACCCTACCCTGGGTGGGTGGAGGCATCTGGAGCATGGCAGCTAAGGTTACAATTTCTCCCAAAGGTCTGGTTCCCTTAGCTAAAGCTGACTGCTCATCTTGCACTTGCCTCTTTTCTTGTATCTCGGTCCTGGTGACCGATATTTCTTGAACATTAGGGATGTTCACCTGTTCTGGTTCCTTTTCTTTCTCTGCCTAGACCTCTTTATCTGTGGCATCTTCCTTTTCTAGTATCTCCCCTGTAGTGGGGATTATTTCCTTTTCTTGTGCGGCGATCTCCTCCATCGCTTTCCATATATCCCCTTGTAAATTTAAAAGTTCATCTACCCCAAAGAGATCGTCAAAGTCATCATGCGGAGGTGAGGTCTCTAGGGGATTTTTTGGTTCAGGGGATTCTCTGGGATGATCTCTACATCGGGGATGTTGGTCATCCCGAGATCTATATCTGTCCTTGGAGGGATATTTTTCTTTTACTTCTTCCTCCTTGTTACCAATGGGGGTCCGACATCCAAAATGGTTGCATGTTCATCCTCTACTCCTGTCCCTGTATGTGGTAAATTTGGCATTGTTAACTCACCATACACTTTAGCATAGTCCTTCTTCACTAGATACACACAAGACTAAATATGAGATTATTCATCTTGTCTACCTGCATGATTCGACCTGTTACCTTCTATCCAGATGGGGTTTTTGAAATAGCTCTTAGAACGAGAGTCTTACAACCATAGACCAATCTAGGGATGAAGGATTTTTTTCCATGAATGCAATACAATGCAAGATTATTCTAAGAATTCAAAGATGTGAGATTAATCTAAGACATGATTTCAATGCAATTATTCTAGAAATTGAAAGTAATCTATTGTAAAATGAAATTATTCTATATGAGATTATCAAGAAATGGGGCAATAATTCAGTATTCTAACAATGCATGAAAATGAGTGGGGGTTTTGAATGAAGAATGAGGGTTCTTTTATAGACTCAGAGATGATCAGAATAGAAAATTTCCTCTTTGAAATAAAATAGATAGAAAAGCCAGTTTAGAATAGAAAGCTTTATTTAAAAGAATACAATAAATTGTTTTCTCTCTGATTTAACTGTTTTCTTTCTTTGATTTTAACTGTTTTATTTAATTTTAATTGTTTTCTTTCTCTTTAAAGCACAATTAATTCAATGTTTCCATTTCTGAACAGAAGAATTTTTTTTGAGAGAATATCCAATTAATTAAATAAATATGACCTCATAAATAGGTTTTTCTCAATTATCTGAATAATTAAATTCAATTATTGAAAGTGAGGATATTTATTTAATAATTAAATATAATTTAATTCCTTTTCATGTGTCTTAGCTAAAGAGGGTGAATTTAATTTAATTAAAGTGCTAGGACTTTATAATTAAATCAATTCGATCATAAGGTTCATTTAGCCAAATAGATATTTAAGAATTAAATATGATGTATGATTAATGCAAATTTAGGATTTTCTGTATTTGACACTTAGGTCGAGTAGAGTCAGTTAAAACTCAAAATTGCCTAGTACAATAGGACTTTGATGATTTAGAAGGATAACAAATGCAACAAAATTGGTTAGGGTTGCAAGATGCCAATTTTGGGGTGTTACAGCCCCCATTACCCGGACCATAAGTTCTGCAAAAGAAGGGCAACCAGAAGGGAGGGCAGGTTCTCTCAGAGTAACCAGGATGCCAAGCTGGGTACCTATTGCTTCCTTCATCTGGTGGGACACTACTAGCTAAAGATGCACCTATTCTGCAATGGGAACTATAACTGTAGATAAAATCTGGGATGGGGTACCCATTTTTCTTTTCCCTCTATTCTCACCTTGCGCGGAGGTTCCAGCCCCAGAAGTGGATCCCTGCAAAAATGGGCCAACTCTGTGAGTACTCTCTGGACATAGCTTTTGAAAATACACATGACTGCATTCAACCACATCATGGGTGATGTCCTCAATTGTTGGGCTTTCTGGGGTGTCCTAGTCCACCAGAGGGAGAGCCATTTTTTCTACTCCCTTAGCCTTGTATTACAGGTCTTCTAAGGACCCAGTGTCTAAAAAGTCCTTAGGAAAGGTCCGAAGCTTGATACACTTCATCATACCTTGTGTCATTATGATAAAATGTCAGTTCCAAACTTCAAAATCATCTTGGAAATCTACGCAGAAATCCTCCATGTGAGGCTTGTGGGGATCCAACGCTTGGGGAAATGTCGATGCTATCTTATCTAGCGAATTAAAATTCTTTTGCTCCAAGTAAAACTCTGCCAGCCCCAGACATTTTAATTCACCACTGGCTTCTTTCGTCACTGCAAGGCTGCAAGTGTAGTTCTCGCAGGTGATTGGGAATGGAATGTTGGTGACCTTCTTCAATGCAAAGAATGCATGAAGCTCTAAGATCTGCCTGCAATATTCCAAAAGAATGATCCTTTCCCCATAATTTTTGGGAAATAGGTAGGGTTTTCTGAATAAGCCAGTCACCCAAATGTAGGAGTGTTGCTGAAATTGGATGAAGTAATGGCCATAATTACTGACCAAAGTCATTGCCTCTTTTGAAATCTAGTATCTGGCATCCCGAGTGGGTGTAAGAATGTTGTAGTAAATGAAGGCATCATTTACTCTACAAAAACTGGGAAAATTGGCCTCCCATTATATTTGTGAGAAATAATCCCATGGGGTATTCTAGCCTTTGCCAGTCCTGAGCTCGCCAAAAGTGAGTAATCCCCTATTTATGGTTCATTGCTACCCCAGTGCCCACAAGACATATGAAGTCATGTAAAATTTGGAGGTCTGGGTGACCCGAACAAGTTGAGCGTCCACATGATTGGTGATGATAGTGGTCCAATCAGAGTTTTTCTCGACAGAGGCGATGCCAAACAAGAAGTAATACATCCATGTCAAGAACTCCTGGGCATGGGATTCTCCAAAGACCCTGCACAAGGTGATGATCTCCATTTGTATACTTTCTTTAAATTATGCTTGGGGGATCTCCAAATTCATCTTTCTATAATCTTTTCTCAGGGTTTTGAGCTAGTTGGAGTTGAGATATTATCAGGAAATGTGCGGGAGCTTCTCAAATTCATTTAATGCCAGGGCCCGGGTGATAACACCAGCATTAGCAAACTGGGGGATCCCTAGCCTCGAAGAAAATGTTGCGGCATCTAGAGACACCAAGGGCGTTGGGTAGCCTGATGGAAGAGGAGCAAAAAGCATGACAACCTGGATGGCTGTGTTGTAGTGTTCTGCCAATGTGCGAATAAGCTTTGGAGCCTACACTAAGTAGGGGAAGTAGGCGGCCTTGAGGATTTTGGAGGCAGCCACATTAAGTGCCATTAGATCTCCAGCCTTGCGTTGAATGAACATTATTTTTAGCAAGGCCTACATTTTGGCCCATGCTCTGACACTTGTGTCTATGATCAATTGTAGCTTGGATTCTACCTTAGATCCTAGAATGGTTTCCTCCTTCAGATATTTCATTGTTACTCGAATCTTTTCTAAGGCCTTCTCAGCCTTTTTCCTGGCAGTTGCCCTTGTCAAAGTAGTAGGGAGTTCCAAGCTCCCGGGTGGATAAGATGCTTTAGACATAATTGAAGTGTGAATTTATCGACAACCTGCAAGACCGGACAACCGTCAATACAGATAAAATAAGATAGAATTTTGGATCCTGGAGATTTCATCACCACCTTGTATCTATTCCTGAAAAGGTGTTAGTTTGCATCAAACCTTGAAATACATATATTTAAATGAAATGAATTACTTAGGAATTTGATCTGTACCCAGGGATTCTGGGGATTCTGACTCATGCGATGAATGGAGTGAAGGCCAAAGAGGAACTTGGGACCCAGAGTCTAGAAAACTGACCATTACCGACATGATTGGTAATTAGCCGTACTAGGCTAACATGGGGGCATCACATGGTCATGCAATTAAGGGATTAATGGAATTGAAGGTGACAATTGTCCAAAAATGTGAGGGAATGAATGCTACTTGGGCCGGTTTTGAATGCTCGCATGTGGGAGAATTAACCTACCATTAAAGCGGAGGTGACAGGGGAGAGAGAAGACCTCCAAACTCAATTAGGCAAGGTGCTGAGGTTGAATTTGTAGACACCAGAAGGGCAAGATCGACAATTTGGATACATGCAGAGGGGCATAGTGAGCTCGCCATCAGACAAGAGGGAACATAAAGAACTCTACAGAAATGTACATGCAAAAACAAACTAAGACACTTATACACAGAGGGCCGAGGGATGGTTTATAGAAAGACTTAGAAACAAACTAATTTATAGCTATTTACAGATAAACAACAAAATTTACATGGAATATACAAGATTCACATGATTTTACAACTACATAGAAGGTGGACAACCATCTTGCAGAGCCATCCCACCAACGGGAGGCAACAACACAGAGCAAAGTGGGAAACAAAGAAAAGGGCAAAAGAAACCCAAAACAAAAACCAAAAAGCAGAGAAGAGGAACCAGAAAGGCCTACCTAAGAAATGAGAGAAGCTATAGGATGAGCATGGGAGGTGCTTTGCAACTAATCAGCTTCAAATAACCATGAGCACACCACTTATAGTCACTATCAAATGTCATTCAAGCCTTGGGAACAAATTGCACTTAGTCGCTGTTAAAATCACCTTAATCGCTCTGAATCGCTCTGGGGTAATTTGTTCACGGTAAATGCAACAATGACCGGTAAAACTCTATTTATATCCCTAGGGTAAAAACAACCCACTTTCCTTCTATAAATC
Source organism: Thuja plicata (assembly GCA_018584345.1). Classification (NCBI taxonomy): domain Eukaryota; kingdom Viridiplantae; phylum Streptophyta; class Pinopsida; order Cupressales; family Cupressaceae; genus Thuja; species Thuja plicata. Next base: position 704,055 of record MU223293.1, read on the forward strand.
TTGAGAAAGGAAAACCTCTGGACTCTGGGCTTGGGGATCCCATGCAACCGCACCCTCTAACAAAAGAGGAAATGGTGACATGGAATCCCAAAGTCTGGAGTCCAGCTGGAACCTAGAAGAGAAAAACACTCTAGGACCGGGCCCCGGAGGAAGAGAAGCCAAGGGGAAAAGAAAACACTGACCTTGCGGAGGCAAAGGCCGGAGGAAAACAAAAAGGAAAAGAAACAAGGCAAAAGCAAAAAAAAAAGGCGGGACCCAACATTTTGTCCACAAAATGTAGGGATGGGTATGTAGGGCATAACAATTGTATATACATATAAGGAAATACATGTACAGTAGAGAAGTAGAGAAGATATATATATCTAAAGTTACAAAAACAATTTTGAAAAAAAAATAGAGTCAGTTGTAACTGAGCAGGAGAGCAGTTGTCAAAACCCGAGCAAGTACCCAAGCACATGGTAAGGGGTAGTTTTGACTTAGAAGCTTGAACAATTTTTGGATATGATAATTTTTTTTGGTCACTAATGCCAAAGGGAGAGATTGATGACTTTATGGCAAGACATATTGTTAATTTATGCCAAAACACTTAGTCATCACAGTGTTGACCAAGTCAATAGTGCAACCTGAGAAGTTACATTGTAACCTGATTAGTGGCAGTGTTGACCGAGAACACAGAGGTAATCATTATTACCCGAGTGGTCAATATAACCTAATTACACAGTGTAGCCTGAGTGTCAAAGTGTAGCATGTTTCCTGAGTGACAGCATAATGCCCGAGTGCTAGTATACTACCCGAGTGGATCACTGGACCCGAGTAACAGTTTTGGGCCGACTTAGCTTATATTGTTTGATATTATTTTATCATATGGAAGCCAACTTACAAAAGTATTTGATTTGGATAAGGTATAAATATAAAGTATTTTTTTTATCCAAATTGTTGTGAAAATATATGTGAAGAAGTGTATATGCGAATATGAAGTGGCAGATTTTTAAGAGGCTACAAAATTATAAGGAACATCATAGACTCATCTATCACATTCAGGTGATTATTTTTATATCATTGGATCTGATTCAACAAATCATAATTACATTGAAGATCATCTACTGGTTCATCCTAACATGTGCATCAGCAAAATCCTCTAACAAGGTGGACTTAACAGTCCTTCATAAATCATTTAACAGAGTTGCATTACTTTATTGTATTGTATTAAATCCTTTTACAAGGTGGACCTAACAATCCTTATTGCTCCTAACAAGGCGGGCCATTAGAATTGGCCAATTTTAAGTTTTAACAGGCTAAATTTATACTACAGTAATAAATCTTGTGGGTACCATCCCCACCCTAGTTTTACTTTCTATTTGGAAGGTTTCTGGGTAATCAAATATTGTGTTGAGTGTTGTGGATATTTTATTTCTTTTCATTTCATGCATGCAATCATATCATAATATCTAATAAAGGATTTAAAGGATTAAGTTTTACTGGTTCCTGATTCACCCCCCCCCTCCCTCCCCCCTCCCAGTCACTTAGCCTCAACATATTTCCAACAATGGAGAGATAGGTTTTTTTAGTTCAAACATGTAAATATTTTGAATTCGAATAGCTTGTACGCATTTAGGCTTGTACTAGGCTTGGATGACAAACCTTTGGCTTGGGAGTTTCATTTCCCTCCTTTTGGCATATTTTTTTTTCCTTCCAATCTAATTTCTCAGCTTTATTGCTGTCAATTTTACACATTATCAAGTGGGTATTGTAAAATTACCACCATAATTTTGAATGTCTCCTAAGCTTTCTAACCATATAGATTTATTAATATTTGAACAACATTAACATATTAATCTTTAATTTCTTTTAACAATCTTCAGACTTCTCATAAACATATGTGTACCATTTTTTAATAACTTTTTACCTACTTGTCCAAATTTAACATAAATCATATATTATTTTCTACACTCCATTCTTTACAATTAAAAAAAATCATTTTCTGATTAGTATGGTGCAAGTTTTCTAGTGAGACATGAACAAGTACCTAATTTTCAAGACATCTCCACTTTGAAAATTCGAAAAAAAAAAAACTCAACAAAAAATTAAAAGCAAAGACACAACTTCTTGAACTCACTCTTAGCTATATTTATACCAAAGGGTTTTTCAAAATACTAAATACAACTAAATCTTTCTTGTGGCATACATTACACACTATGCCATATTTTACTGAAAAATTTGAGCAATTTTTGGTGTGTGAAGGATTTGACCTACTTAATCTTATCCATTTTTAAAAAACTTTATTCTAAGTGCTACAACTTATATTCTTCATGAATCATGTATCTTCAAATTTTTATTGCAGGAATCTCAAATTGCTCCTCCAAATTCAAGTTTCACTAATTTTAGAAGGAAAAAAGTGACAACTTATACCCCCTTTTGTTCACCATCTTCGTGCACTTACTCAATATGGTAGCTAGAATGCAAGAGTTCTCCAAATCACAAGTAATATATAATGTATAAAGCATAGGAGGCTCAAATGAGAGGATAACATGTTTTATAGACCTCCTCATAAAAATCAAGGATTGAGATTAAGAGGTGGAAGAATGAATGGCCAAGATAAGAGATTAGGTAAGAATTAGGTGAGAAATAATGAAAAATAAGGAGATTAAGAGGTAAATGTAAATGGAGTGACGAGATTGAGTGGTAGGTAAGAGGTTTTGACTTTTGGTAATACATCACTAGATTCATTGAATCTAGACATGTTTGGTGGAAAAGGACAAACAAAGAGATAAGTGACATTTGTCAAATGCCTACAAATTTATAGTTGATCCATGTGAATGTAAACGATTGGTTAAGATTAGAAAACAAGGATCATGAATCAATTAAATGAATAAAAAGTATGTATGTAATTAGAAATAGAAAAGGGAAAGTGAGAAAATGAATAATTAAATAAATGGATATTTATTGAATCATCGGATAGAAAAAGTTAATGAATTAGGTAAATAAATAGAAATATGTATTCAAATAGTAGAGCAAAAAAGCTAATAAACTAACTAAACAAATAATAAATATTTAATTAATTAATAAAGATTTTTTATAAAATAAGTAAATAATAATTATATGTGGATATTTTTAGGTGTCTACACCCATAAGTAGCATAATTAGTACATATAAGAGAGTTTTTTTTTTTGAGTTACTATCAAATTAGAAGATGGTGTAGAGACTCTTAATGATCACCCTAATTTTAGGGAGTTTTTGATGTCTTTCTATTATAATTATAAGATATGTCACATTGATGGGAGGTATATTTCCACATAGAACTTAAGATGTGTGTGTGTGTGTGCGCGCGCGCGCGTGCGCCTGTGTGATTATTGTCATGTGTTCACTACTCAATAAATGCAGCTATAAATTTAAGATCTTATTGAAAAGGTAAAATTTTCTACTTAGAAAACTAAATTACTTTTGCTTGACAACATGTATACTCAATTTTATGTTTGTTCATATTCTAAAAACCTTAGTCAAAATAAATATCTTCACGAATGACTAAAATTTGATGGTTGTATGTCTTTATTTAAACATTTTACAATAAAATACAATCAAAAGTCTAAAAGGATTGCATCACATCAAAGGGGAGAATTCAAATAAATTGTTAGAATTTAAATATATATATATATATATATATGTTTTTTGGATACTTCTTTTAAGAGTGTTATAACTACAAAAAAAATTTAGAAATATAATATGAAAAATCTTTACTTGTATTTTTTTCTTGGTATAATTTTACCAATTTTTCTACATAAATGTGTGCGCTTTTTATTTTTCTACATAAGACTTTGATATGATTTGCATAAAAATTATTTGCATTGTCTTTATGTTCGGAGAATATGGCTACAAACGTAGTTTCTAAGGAATGCTACTACTTTCTCTATTTAACAATACATGATGGAACATATTTACTTGAACAAACATAACACAAATGAAAAATATATATAAATGTTACGTAAGGCATTATTTTATCTAGCATACATGTTTTATTTGGTTATCTTTGTATCCTTTAGAATTTTGTATTCTCTTATGTGTTTTTGTTGATCCCACCTAAAAAAAAAGTTTCTTCCTTTTCCTATCATTTAGGAGGAACCACACACATCTATTAGCCACTATACATTGACTAATTTTTAACATATGATAGTTTAATTAGAAGATAATTAAGGTAGCCAATACTCAAAAATATTTTGAATCTTTCATATAGTATTTGTGGACTTTAATCCCTTCTACAAGTACTTTTTTATTATAGAATCTTGTTGGCTAATTATGTATTAAAATACACCCACTTAAGCTCTATACCCTCTATATTATTAACTAGCTTAGATTGAAGTCTATCACACTTGATAACTATAAAGCTCTGCCACATATTAACTTAGCCAATGGATTGACAACATGTGGCATGTGATTGTTGTTAGCACTTGGAAAATGTGTAACAACCAAATCTCTCAAGTCACTAGTGCATGCCAATGGACCAAGTTTAAGTAGCATGAAATTTAACATTTAATTAGATATGACCTTTGAAATATATATATTATCAAAGTTTCTTTATTAATGATTTTCTCATGCACATTTACGACCTTATATCATTCACTTTCAAGAAACAATAGTAAAAAAAATTAAGGGTGGAAACCTCAACAAAAAGTGGATATTGTTAGAAGATTGATGTCAAATTGGTATAAAATAACTCATTTCCAGAATGAAAAATGCATGCATCTTTGGAAAGACTTTATTTTAGTGTTTGGTTAATTGTAGATGACGATTTTTTATCTCAAGAAATGGAGTCCAATAGGGATAGTGTATAATTTATGCTTTTCAAGTGCTAGAGATCAAATTATGAAAATAGCTTAAGCATTCACTCCATCCACTTTCTTTTTTGATGAATAATTTTGATGCCACGATGTTAATAACTATCTAGTTCTTTGCAAAGATTGGATATTACTATGCTATACTTGCATTTATTTATGACATTCATTTTCCATTAGTATACAAACAACACTTTTGGTAAGCATACACAGAAAGACAGGACAAAGAACAAACCAAAAATACAGATACAAGAGATCACCAAAAATGGCTAAGTACAAAGAAAACTGATGACACAATTTTGTGTGTAACCCAAAATTGCAAAGTGGAAAAGATAAAGAGGAACCCGACAAAGGAACTTGACTTGCATGATATAGTGAAACCTGAGAGATAGTCAAAGAGAAAATCAAGAGAACAGTTCAAGCAAGGAACCCGAAAGACAGTCAACTGATTTTAGAGCATAACTGACCGTTAAAAACTGAAAGTCAGTTGTAGCCCACAAAAAGTGGATCTGACTTCCACGTCAGATAAAATAATCTTATTCTATTTATAGTATCTTGATTTGTTTTAAAACCATTTCTTTAGGGACAAGAAACAAGAATGTAAGTACTTTAATCAGTCTAACTAATTTAAAACACATAGACTAGGAGATCAAGGTAAAAGTTGTAAACATGATCTTAGAGTTAACATTGTTTTATGTGAAACTTTATGAATTCAATCCATCTTATAAATAGATGATGAAATAATTCATTATACATTATGTGAATATAGAAGAGAGGATGAATGAAGCCTACGATCACATCTATGGATTAGATTGAAATTTTCAAGAACCAAAACAACAAAAGGTGAATTTGGTTATCAAAACCAAGAATAGAGGCTACCGAGAATCAGAGGTATTATTCAATCACATTAGGTGATAATCTTATTCATGTAATCTTAAATGGATCTATATCAGCAATAGGAGATTGCATATATCAGTAAAAATTGTAATTTTCTTTCATTCTAACAAGTGAAGCAAAGTGTAAAAATCCTTTGAAGGAAGGTGGATTTTGTGTGCTAAAAATGTGTCACACTTCTATGAATCATTATATCCAAGATCATTCAAGAATGAGGTCTCAAAAGGTGACTTATAGCTCTCTATTCATGGAGAGAAAATGTGTGTGATGGAGGCCCTCAGATTGACCTAGTTTGTGCCCCTGCAAGTACACCATAAAATGAGAGATTCTATATGATAATGCATGATTTTGTCTATATGATAATGGAATTAATCTATATGATA
>MU223293.1:710207-723248 GCA_018584345.1 Thuja plicata
TGCCATGAATGCATGAGAGAAGAAGACAAGAAGAGAGAAGTTGCAATATCCAAGCTCAAGTGCTCAAATTCTCCTCCAAAATTGTTCTCCAATCCTGTAGCATAACAATAAACTAAAGAATGTGTGTGTGTGTGTGTGTATTTTATTATGAAAATGAGAAGGAGAGGCTTCCTTATAAAGAGCAATGGACGGTGGAGATTAAGAGGTAAAAAAAAAAAGGAAAATAAAGCAATGGTGGAGATTAAATCTTGGTTAATCAATGTGCTTTAAATCTTCAAAAGGCAAGATCAAAGGGCTATGATTAAGAGGCAAAAAGCCCACCACTTAGGAAGATGTACAGAAAAAAGGATTTTTATTTATTTATTTGATTTATTTCCTTCTTTATCAAAAAGAGAGCTTTAAGTGGGGATTTTATTTATTTAAAAGAGGAATTTTCTTTTAATTAAATAAGGTAAGATTATTTAATTAATAGAGAGATATTAATTAAATAAGATAAAATCATTTAATTAAAAAGGGATATTTTAATTAAATAAGATTATTCATTTAAGAGATATTTTCTTTTATTTAAATAAGATTATTTCATTTAATAAAAAGAGATGTTTTCTTTTAATTAAATAATATTATTGAAAAAATGATCAAACCTTAGGAAATATTGAAATAATTAAATTAATTACAATTTGATCAAGGAAATTGATTTGAATTGAAAATGTTGCAAAGCATTGATTCAGAAATTTGATAAATTGATTCTGGTCATTTGATAAATTGAAGAATGGGGGCCCATAGTCTAAGCGACCATTTTAAGGTGCATACAGATTTAACAGTCCAACTATAAATCTCCATAAGGAAATGAAGATCAAACATGACCATAGTTAATTAAAAGTCCACAAGAAAGATGAAGGAAAAAAACCCTCTCAAACTCATAATGCAGCCTAAAAATGCAAATTAGCATGAAGTCTAACAATGCAAGCTACATGAAAATGCAAAGGTGTACTTGTAATAGAGCAACTTTAACATAGGACTTTGTGTTCATCATTCATGAGAGAATGTTAAGGAACTTATTTTCATCATTGGGCCATTATTAACGGACATCAAAAAATCCCACAATCATCACTAGTCACAAGCACAACTATGAAGATATGAATGCCATTTATATCAGATTGGAATGTAGAAAGATTCTAACATAAGCATCAAAGACATAAAGGTCAAGATGACTTCGATGTTAGCTTACCCAATTTAATGTAGCAAAACCATGCTCACATTAAGGCATAGAGGCTAGGATGACCATCAGAACAGTTGTGCAAAAATAGTTAAGCATAAAGCAGGAAGCAAATAAAAACATGCCCCATGCCCCAAGTCCTCTAGTTATGCATCACAGAGAGAGTTATTAGACAAGGACACTCAACAAAAATTAATAACAGTCAGCACACAAAGAAAACCTCATGACATAGCTCAAGCATTAAGTGTTGTGTTTACAAATTTAAGTGTGCTAACTGATACTGAGTTCCGAGGATAGGGATCGAATGCTTGCAAGTAGGTAAGATCACATGACAAAACTGGGTAAGACCAAACCAATAAGTGTTGAAAAACTCTCGATGTCAGGGGTTGTATTGAAAAATACAGTTTGGGTGGTGTTGAAAAACACCGTTTGGGAGGTGTCCTAAAGACTAATGCATCCAAGAGACCAAAGCTAACACAGTTATGCCCCCTAGACAAAGACAAAGACCAATTCTAGACCAAGGCAACAAGGACAAGGTATGATGGAGAAAGGCTAAGTGTCGAGGACATGCGCTAAGAAATAGGGGTGCAAAGGCATCAAGTAGCGCCTGTTTCCAGGTTTTCACTACTTGGATTTTATTACAATTTTTTCATTTTTTTATTTTTATTTTTTTTCTTCTTTTTTTCAAGACTTTTTATAATTTTTTTTGAATTTTTTCTACCAAGGCGGCTGTTTCCAGGTTTTCACGAAGGTTCTTTTTCTATTTTTTTGAATTTTTTGGAATATATAATTTTTTTTGGAGATACATCAAAGTGCCTATTAATAGGTTTTCACTAAGATGATCATTTTTTCAGGACATTTTCTAATTTTTAGAAATTTTTGGCAATATATCATTTTTTTTAGATTTTTTCAGGATCAATAATTATGTACAAAGGATGCCACCAGACAGAATGGGCATCATGGATAGAACTTCTTCAGGTGCAAGACATTGATAGGATCAGGGACATGCTCTCCCTCGGCTATAGACAGTAAATAAGCACCTGACCCAAAAGTTGATATGATGATGTAAGGTCCAAGCCAATTAGGTTCAAATTTTCCCTTTTGATCTCTATGTTGTTGATTCTTAGGATTTTCACGTAGGACAAGATCTCCCACTTGGAATTCTCTAGGGCGAACATTTTTGTTGAAGAATTTGGACATGCATTTTTGATAAAACCTCATATGGTCAAATGACACTTGACATTTCTCATCTACAAGTTATAACTCTTGAAGTCCCATGGCGCGATAGTCTTCATCTGTAACTAGACCTTTGAGTGAAACTCAAAGTGAAGGAATCTCAACCTCCAAAGGTAACACTGCTTCAGCACCATATGCAAGGAAAAAAAGAGTAGCCCTAGTAGGAGTACGCATACTCATTCTATAGGCCCACAAAGCTGAATTTATCTGTAAATGCCAATCTCTACCATTCTTACAAACTGTTCTATGTAAGATTTTAAGAATGGTTTTGTTTGATGCCTCTTCTTGACCATTTCCTTGCAGGAAGTAAATGGAGGACCAATGTTGTTTAATCTTGAATTTCTTGCAGAGTTGTTTAAGGTCCTTATTTTTTAATTGGCCTCCGTTGTCAGTGATAATCTCAGAAGGCACTCCATATTGATAGATGATATGGTTCAGAATGAATAGAGAGACTATCTTGCCTGAGGCAACATAAAGTGGGACAACTTCTACCCATTTAGTGAAGTAATTAGTAGCAGCGATAATAAACTTGTGTCCACCTGATGAATTGGGATGAATTTTCCCAACAAGATCAAAGGCCCAACGCTGAAATGGCCAATGAGATATAGAAGTAATGAGCTCCCTGCCTGGATCATGTATCAGGTTACCATGTTTTTGATACTTTTCACATGAATTTGCAAAAGCTACTGCATCAATCTGCATTGTGGGCCAATAGTACCCCACCCAAAACAACCTTCGGGCCATGGAAATGTCCCCCACAGATGCCCTCGCAGATGTCAACTAACACTTGGTCAGATTCTTCTTTTTCTAAGCATCTAAGAAGTGATCCATCTAGACCCCTCCTATACAAATCACCAGAGATAAGGGAATGGCGAGAGGCATTTCGGGTAAGGTTTTTGCATTCAGATCGGTTAAAGGTTTTAGGTATAATGCCATCATGAAGGTATGAGTAAATGACATGATACGGGATGACTCACGACCAACAAGGGTACAAATGACATGGCTTTCTAGGGAGTCATAGATAGGGTGATGTAGCTCTTCCACCAGGAATTCAAATCTGGATTCATGTTGCTCTAACTGAAGGAGTGAAGCAAGTGTAGCCATAGCATCAGCTACTTTGTTTTCTACTCTAGGGATTTGCTAAAACATGACAAATGTGAAGTAGCATTTCAAGGAATCAACCATTTGCTTGTAAGGTACAATTTTCTCATGTTTTGTTTGATATTCATCATTAACTTGGTTGATTATCAGCTGTGAATCCCCATAGATGTGTAACTCTATGATTCTCCACTCTATGGCCATCTTAAGTCCATTTGTTAAAGCTTCATACTCAGCAATGTTGTTTGTACATGGGAACAATAACTTGTAAGACTTAGGATTCATGTACCCACAAGGAGAAACAAAAAACACACCAGCTCTTGAACTGTTTTGCATAAAGGATCCATCAAAGAACATCTTCCATGTTCTTTCAGTCATATACATTAGGTGTTCATCTGGAAAGTCAACTTGAATAGGTGCATCACCTTGTAATGGGAAATTAGTCAATTGATCATCTATGGCTTGTCCTTTGATTTCTTTACGGTCAATATACTCTATGTCAAACTCTGAAAGGATCATCATCCATTTAGCAAGTCTACCTGTGAGGGCAGCTTTACCTAGTAAATACTTGAGTGGAACTATTTTTTCCATGAGGTGTATAGTGTGCGCAAGCATATAATGTCGCAACTTTTGGGAAGCAAACATGACAGAAAGGCAAGCTTTCTCAATGCTAGTGTAGTTAACCTCATATGAAACAATAGTACGGCTAATGTAGTATATTTCTCTTTCTTTCCCATGTTCATCAAGTTGAGCTAGTAATGCCCCCAAGGATAATTTTGTTGTTGAAATGTATAGAATAAGTGGTTTCCCTAGGATAGGAGGCATTAGAATGGGAGGATTTTCCAAATACTTCTTGATTTGATCAATGCTCTTTTGACAATCCTCATTCCAAACACATTTAACTCCCTTGTGTAAGTTCTTGTTGAAGGGTTGAGCTCTATCTGCCAATTGTGAAATGAATCTCCTTATAGATTGAAGATGTCCCTGAAGACTCCTCATTTGACTAATGTTTCTAGGAGGTGGCATATCTATAATTGCTTGGACCTTCTCAGGGTCTACCTCTATTCCTCTTTCTGAAATGATGAATCCTAGTAGTTTTCCAGAGGTGACTCCAAATGCACACTTTTTAGGATTTAACATTAGTTTAAATTGTTTGATGTTATCTAGAATTACTTCTAAATCATTTAAGTGTGTGTCTCTTTTTTTAGACTTGGCCAAGGTGTCATCCACATAATCTTCCATGTTTTTATGCATCATGTCATGAAAAATGGTTGTCATAGCTCACTAATAGGTGGCTCCTACATTTTTTAATCCAAAAGGTATAACATTCCAACAATAGGTACCCCATGCATAAGTGAATGTAGTATTTTCTTGATTGTTAGGAGCTATCTTAATCTGATTGTATCGAGAAAAACCATCCATCAAAGAATAGATCTCATAACCCACAGTCATATCCACTATCATGTCTATATTGGGAAGTGGGAAGTCATCCTTTGGGCATTCTCTATTGAGATCTCTAAAATCTGTGCAAACTTGAATGGATTTGTTATGTTTGAAAACTGGTACAATGTTTGATATCCATTCAGCATAGGCAATAGCTCTTATGAATTTTGCACCAAGGATTTTCTCTAATTCTTCTTTCACTAGGAGAGCTATGTGAGGATGCATCTTTCTCATTTTTTGTTTAACTGGTTTGACATTTGGAGCTATAGATAAGTGATGCATGATAAGATTAATGTCCAACCCTGGCATATATCTAAATAAGTCCATGCAAAATTGATCTTCTTTTTCTGTAAGAACTTAGTGTAAGCTTCTTTTTCTGCTGGTGACAAGGACTCAGCCAAGTGTACTATTTATGGAGCCTCATCTGTACCCAAATTGACTTCTTGTGTTGGTTCAATAAGCACTTAAGATCTATCCTAAAAATAGCTGGGGAGATGATCAAGTACCTCATCCTTAGGTGCCTTAGAGAGGTTTTCACCCTTGGATACGTCATTTCTTTTTACTTTTTTCGATTCTAACACCGCCACACAGTGGTTTTTGCCATCAAAACTCCTATTCTTTTGATTTTATTTTCTTTTTATCTTGTGACTAAGGTACTTGATATCTGGCTCTGTCATGCTGGTAGCTAGTTCACTGGTGGAAGAGACTACAGGTTCAATGGAATTTAGGTAACAAGCTATCTCATAATCATTTTGAAATTTTAAGAGCTCAGGTTCTTGATAGTGTTGGGACCAATCAATGAGGTTAGGATGAACAAGAGGCAAGTCAATGACTGGTTCAAGGTTATAAATGTGAATGATATTATCGCTGGTGACCAAAGATTCAGAGTCTATCAAGTATCCCTCTAAGCTACCCAAATCAGGATTCGTCCTAACAAGAAAAGAATCGCCCACTAAAGTAACACATGGGTTCAAATCCTCTAATCCTACATGTGACTCATTGGCTACCTCGGGTTGATAACTATAATTTTGAATAACATAAATATCTCTATCAACTATGGAGGACTTAGAAAAGGAGTCCCATTCATACTCATATGAACTTGTGTCTGACCTGTGACTAGGATGCTTACACCATGAAGGTTTGGGACATTTTGATGTGGAAGGTCCAGTGTCATCAAGAGTAGCACCTTCTCTTTCCATTAAATGAACAAGATTCTTTCATTGGCGTTCTCAGAAAGGATCTTCTATATCTAATTCATCTTGTTCTAAAGTTGCAACTGACTCATGAGTGACTAAAATATTAGAATCTCCCCAAAGGAGATTAGTGGAAGGGACCCAATCTTCACACATGTCTTGCTGATTTGTAAAATTAGGTACATATTTGGGTTCATCTTCACTATCTGACTCATCAAAGAGAGGATTAGTGCACTTGTTGTAATTCTCAAATCCTAGGCCAACCAGCTTCTTAGACTTGCATCCAAAAAGGGCATGATCAAGAGGTTTTGGCTCTAGCATCCAAATTGTGATTAAGAGGGTCATATTCGGGATATCCCATCTGTCTGAAAAAAGTATACCCTCATTCGTAAGCATTAGGAGAGGGACAGAAGTTCTCATTGTGCATATATTTCTCTTCTCTATAGATCCAATCTCTAACAAATGTCTCTTCTTTCTCATCTTGAATAGGAACTAAAGACTCTACAAACGTGCTAAATAAAGTCATAACTGAAGAGGAAGGTCTCTTCTCTTGTGAAGGTTTGCCACAAGACCTAGGTGAAACTGGCAGTGCTATGAGGGAGTTGAGTTGATAACCCCCCCCCCCCCATGCCAAGATCTACTGACTAAAGTTATCTTTACATTCAGCTAAGGTTGCATCAAAATCTTCTGCTTCTCTATTGAGGGGAACATGAGTACTTGCTGATATTGAGTTAATAGATAAATTATTATCCCTAGGTATACAAATCTCTATCCCATTGTAAGAGAAGTTAACACATTGATGGTAAGTAGACAGCACTGCTTGCATATCATGAATCCATGGTCTACCAAGTAAGATATTGTCATGCCCTGCAAGGGAAATGGGGAAGAGAACAAAGATTCTCTTTATAAAAGAAAACCTAGGTAATGATTTATGAATAATTTTGAATTTTTTTTTTTTAAAGAAGTAAATAAACATAACATAGTTTAACTTAGATTCCTCCAAGGTTCCCTTTTTAATAAATGCACAATTTATTTAAGTCCATTTAGTGTACTAGAAACTTGATTTACTTCTTAAGCAAACTACTTCTCAACATCTATAGATTCTTTATAAAGAAACACAAAGTACTTTCATTTCAATTTGCCATTTAAATGTATTTTCATTCCTAAGTATTCTTTATGAATAAGATAACTTTTAAAGCAAATAAAATCATCTAAATCATTTGATACATTACAAATATTAAATTTGTTTTTCAATAGCTTTTCACTTAATCAACAATAATGAGAAATATACTACTTAACTTGGAATATTACAAAATCCTTTTTCTTTTCCAACATCATATACATAAAGTTCATACTTTCCCTTTTCTTTTTCCCTAAATCTATCCATTCCCAAAAACAACATTTGAAGTACATTTATGATTACATTACATTCATCTCCTCTTGGGAGGTAACACTAATTTTACATCATGAAAGATAAAGTCTTCATTCTTCCAAACTGGAACATTAAGCAAGCATGAATTCCTCAAGCATCGCATCTGCAAAAGATACCTCAAAAAAATATTTACCACCCAACCACGTAGATACCAAAAGGCCCACTCCCCCGTGCTAGGAGATAAACACCAAGGTCCACAAAGAAAGGATAGCCAGGCCATACCTAGGGTTGGGTAACCTTTCCCAAATAGAAAAATGACAGAAGATCAAAGTATAAAATATTTTCCCAAAGGTTCTAAGGCTTGGTAGGGCTCTAAGAAATATACTAAGTGAGTGTCATCACATATCCCTCACCCCTTGGGTTGTCCTAGTACTAGCCACTCCAGGCCCTTACCCCCAAGTAGGCACATGTAGAATCGAATGTCTTTCGTATAGACAAGTGCCATTCGATCGTACCTACGCATAGGTACCTTCTCCCACTCCCATCCATAGCCTTTACTAGCGCTAATGGCATGGGCAAGGCATACATTAATCTTTTTTTAGTGTTTGAACCCATCCCCATAAGTTTAATTAAGTTTTCACTTGTTAAATAACTCTTCAGTCGGTTATCCTGGTACTAGCCACTTAGGGCCCCAGCCCCGCACTAAGAGCCACTCACTTAGTGTTCTTAGGTTTTCTACCCTTAAACCACACATTGCAAATACATCATATATGAAATAAAACACATCATAAACACTTTTAAGAAACTTACATCAAGAACAGAAAGGATTAGGATAGTTTAAGGATGTTTAGGAAAATTAGGAGCGGTTTAGGGAGACCTAGGATAGTCCTGATCTTCCAGACAATCCTAAACCCTAACCTTACTTCCCACACACATCATAACCCTATTAAGGCATCTAAATGCACCATACAAATTTCATCAAACAAGAAATGATCATATATCAAGTTTACACAAACTTTGTATGCCAAAATACAATGCTTCGAAAAGTCTCACATGCCTGAAATTTACCTAAGTCAAAATTAAATTGAAAGTTCAAAACTAGAATTTGCATCTTAACTCCTATAGGGTTGAAACCCATCTCAAACATCTCGGATGGTACCTAATTCCTTTATACAAGTATAATAAATTAAAGTATCAAACTTATACTTAAATGTTATACTTGTATAAACTAAACAAACAATAGAAGGTCGAGATTGAGAACAAAATAATACAACTCACAGAAAGTCAGGAATGAGAACAATAGAGAATCGAGATTGATAACAAAATAATACAACCCATTGAAAATTGGGAATGGGAACAAAATAATACAACTCGCAGCAATATACTTGTATAAATGAAACAAACAATAGCAAATCGGGATACACGACATAATAATACAACTCACAGCAATATACTTGTATAAATGAAACAAACAATAGCAAATCAGGATACATGATAGAATAATACAACTCACTGAATGCTGGCATTTGTATGAATGGCAAACATGGCTGAGACAATAATAATAAATTGTTTATGGCTGACATTTGAATGAACATTCTGCAACTTATATTTGTATAAACATTCTACAATAACACAATAACACAGAGTGCAATAATGCATAAACCTTTTGCAATAATACAATATTAAATAATACAATAATGCAATAATATATAAACTTTTGGCAGTAATACAATAATACAATATTGTATAAATGTTCAACAAACAAAAAAAACATATACAAAAACTATCAAACAAATCTAAAACCAGCATGCATACAATAAAAGAGATTTATCTCTCAGGATGGGTTCGAACCTGGAGTCCTGTGGTGACCGGTTTCCTGCGGTGACCGGTTGATGAAGAAGAATCTACTCCCCTCAACTCTTCTAGCACTCCTTCAAATATTTCTGGATGCAATCTCCAGCCCCTTCCCGGCACAACCAAATGCCAAACTAAATGAAATTCTCTCCTCTCTAATCTAATTTTTCTACAAGCATAATACTCCCCTTATTATTTCTTATCCGATCAACTCCTATCCAACACCCTTCTCACACAGGAAATTCTTCCTGTATATAGATTGGAGGAGGTGGTTGCACGGGTAATCCAACCGATGCAACCAACCCAACTATAGTAGTTATTAATTAATTAATATGGTTTGTAAAACCATTCCCATGAAGGGACAAATAAATTTTATTTAATATAACTATGTCTCTTAAATTTAAGGGTGGCAAAAATAGTTAATATTATTTTTAGGAGTAACTCACTAATAGCCATGGCAAAAGAATTTACCAAACATATTTCTATGAAAGTAATTTAGATTCATTATTATCTAATAATAACAATTTTCTACACACAATTTAATTAATTTATTATATAATAATATATATATTTATATATATATTCATAGGCATATGGTACATATACCATAAGTAAGACACATTATTACAAATATTTAATATTATGAGTATTATTATTATAAAACATATTACTAATCCATATTCTTTACAAAATACAATAGTGATATATATAAGGTGAAATATACCACTATTATTAAAACATTTATTATTATAATTGCCATAGACATCTTATTATTATGGATATTATAAAACATTATTAATAACATAAATTATTTATTATTATTGGTATTACAATCACATCAATAATCTACTAATAAAATTGAACATACTATAAGACAATTTAGAGCTACCATACTCAAAACCTCATTCTCAATGAATGCAAAAGACGAGAAACCATCTTCAGGGTCCACAAAACCAACAAATTGATAGAACACAAAAATACACCATCCACACAAGGAACTGACACAGGAACTCCCCACCTAAAGGTAAAGGGATCAGAGGTAGAGTTCCTTCCTGTGGAACCTGGTGATATCTCCGTAACAACAACAACGATCGAGGATTTTGAGGGATCGCTCAGACCTGTGAAGCCAGGTGGAGATGATACCTAGTACCTACACTCCTGCATCACCAAGAAGATATACATGGGTACATATGGATATACATACAAATCAGATGACCAGGATCGATACATTGTGTGGACCTCAACTAAGTGAGTGACTACGACTTCGTCCTGAGTCATGAAAACACATCAGACACATATTCACAAAACATCATGATAATGGTTAGATTCAAATCCTTGGGTTAGATCCATAAACATATAAAAATAGATGGTTTTCTAATCTCATAAACATATAAATAATAACCATAAATGAGCATATCAATCATCTAATAAACATATCATCATCCACAAAACATAAATGTAAATGTATAGTTCTAACCATCATAATAGAATGTCCAAATCAGAAAGTCCAAGTATCACCATAGGAGAGGGTATTATAGATATTGTACGCAAGAGGACCAATGTCAACTACTTGGAACAAAATATATTTTTCAACAGGGCCAATCCTAACAGGAAGGACGACCCATCCTTTGGAACTTCTTTCTACCTCATCATAGGCTTTGATAGTGATCTTCTTTCTGGTATCTATGACTTCTTCTGAATAACCCAACTTCTTAAAAAGACTCAAAGAACAAATATTAAGCCTAGAACCCCCATCTATCAACACATGCCTGAAATAGGTTCTATGGATCATGACCTCAATATGAAGGGAAAGATTGTGTGGGTGGCTCAAAGATTTATCATCATCCTCTGAAAAGGTAAGGTAATGAGGGCTAGCAATATTGTTAACCATGTTCTGGAATTGATCAATGTCTAAGTTGTTGGGGATGTTCATCATACGCAAAGCATCCTCAAGGACTTTCTTATGTCTCAAGGACAACTCTAAGAGCTCAAAGATGGAAATCTAAGCTGGGGTTCTTTGTAACTGATCAACAAGGTTGTAACTTGACTTAGGATCAATTGTCAATTTTAAGGTGACAGTCTTGGATGCCACTTTCTTTGGTTTACCTGGTTGACTTGAATTGGGTCCTCTAATGACAATGGGACCTTGACTTCATGTTACATCATTAAGAGTTTGGGATGACATTCTATAGTTAGGACCCCTTAGCACCACAACAGGTTCTTCATCAAAGATAGGAGGAGAGTCCATGCCTAGATCATAACCATAGGGATCTATACCCCTCATCATGTTGACATTTTCTTCTACAACTTGAAGCATGTTGATAATATTCTCTACATTTATGTAAGTATAATTGACCTCAGCCTTGTCATTCTTAGGTTTAGAGGTTCCCCCCTTCTCATACTTGGGCAATGGCTCTTTGAATGCCTTATGATCAGCATTGGTGTTCAATCCATCTATCTTAAGCTTTCCATTTTCAATGAGATCTTGAATAAGATGCTTGATTTTGTAGCAGTTTTCAATATCGTGTCCAATGTCATTGTGAAACTTGCAAAAAACTTTCTCATCCCACCAATGTGGCTTAACATCAGGTATATAATGCTTCACAGGATCTTGAGGATGTGCAAGGTTGTTAGCAATAAGTGTTTTCAAGATATCCTCATATGAATCACCAAGTCTTGCAAATTGGCATCTCTCTTTCTTAGGTCTATCTTGGTATCTTGGCATGTTCTCTTGTTGATTAGATGCATTGGGTTTCATGGCTTGAACAACACTAGACAAGTGGAGAATCACTTGATCTTTGGGTTGAAAGGAGTCCACAACCCCATCATTAACCACTTGTTTGTTCCTATTCCAATGTGAGTTCTTCCATTTATCCTTGTTAGGGTTTTTATTTTGACCATTGTTATTGTTGTTTCCATGTTTGGTCAAAAGTCCTTGTTCTTTTAAAACATCTTCAATCCTACATGCGGTTTCAACCATGGTGTCAAAGGAGTCAAAAACCATCTTCCTAACTTCTTACCACATTTTGGGAACCAAGTTGCTAACAAGGATATCAATCTTTTCATTTTTAGGAATGGTTCTAGAGTAGCGAGAACATTGTCATCTCCACCTTTGCAAGAAAGGAACAAAGGATTCCCCTTGATTTTTCTTTAAATTTCATAAGTCCAACATGGTGATTGATCTTGAAAGATTGTATGCAAAGTGCTGAACAAATATGTGAACAAGCTCTTTGAAAGTCTTAACGAGGAGAGTTATGTTGGTGAACCATTCCATCGCTTGACCCTTAAGACTCCTTGGGAACAATCTCATGAGGTATAATTCATCTTGATGGAACTCAAAACTTATGGTATCAAACTAGTGCACATGATCATGTGGATCTCCATTCCCATCATATTTGTCATATTGAGGGATCTCAACCTTTCTAGGGAACTCTTTCATGTTAATACTTTTGTCAAAAGGATTAGGACAAATTGAATCAAGCGAGAATGAATTCTTGGGTGATAACATCTTCTCCATCATGTTCTTAAGTTGTTTGATTTCCTCTTCTTGAGATGGGCCTTGCTTCTTAATCTTCTTATCCACATCAAAGTTGTAGGGGACTCTAGCACCCTTGTTGATTAAACTCTCT
>MU223293.1:727532-746929 GCA_018584345.1 Thuja plicata
ATTTTCTTTTATTTAAATAAGATTATTTCATTTAATAAAAAGAGATGTTTTCTTTTAATTAAATAATATTATTGAAAAAATGATCAAACCTTAGGAAATATTGAAATAATTAAATTAATTACGATTTTATCAAGGAAATTGATTTGAATTAAAAATGTTGCAAAGCATTGATTCGGGAATTTGATAAATTGATTCTGGTCATTTGATAAATTGAAGAATGGGGGCCCATAGTCTAGGCGACCATTTTAGGGTGCATACAGATTTAACAGTCCAACTATAAATCTCTTAACCAAGTGCACACTCAACAGTGTTGCAAAATCTTTTAACAGAGTAGACTTTAACAGGTCTTCACAGATACTCTTAACATGGGAGATCATTAGAAGTGATCAAATTATAAGCCTTAACCGACCCCTTCCAATCTGTAGATAGTAAAGATTTTGTGGGTGCCATCCCCACCACAGTTTTTACTTCCTAATAGGAGTTTTTTGCGATATCATATCTTGTGTTATGTGTCAATTACTTTCGTGAATGTTTCTATGAATGTTCACATGTATGTTAAGTTTATGAATTGATATAACTCACATCAAGATAGTATAGATTAGTTGGATGGATAAACAATTGAATACACAAAGGTTAATTGATTAAAGGATTAAAAAAATTTAGAGGTACCGATTCACCCCTCCCCTCTCAATACACACTTCTCATTAATCCCAACAATTGGTATCAGAGCTAAGTCTCTTCTTTGGAAAAGCTTACAGGATTAAGAGAAAAGATCATATAATGGAGAAGTACAGAATTGACAAGAACATTGAAAATAAGAAGCTAGAAATTCAGATGTTCTAAGAGTAGTATAAAGAAGCTAGAATCAATATGAGACAACTGTTAGATGAAAGAAAGATTATGGCATCTCACAGTAATGAAACAGATTATCATGAGGAAGAGATACCAAATTTCTTTGAGTCATCAAGATCAACTACAAGAAAAGCATCAGATACATCAGAAGAAAGCATCACAAGCTTAACTGAAATCAATCAACATCTGGCTAGACAAGTGAAATCTTTGCAAATCGGTTAAGAGACACAGATGGTAAGGATGATTGATGTCATGAATAATGCAAGACAAGCTGAGAAAGAAAGAACACTAGCAATTAATGATAGAAGAAAGATTACATAAAAGCTACAAGAGAAAGAGTCTGAAATTCAAAGACTTACAGAGCATCACCATGAGATTACAAATCAGATTACTCTTATGAGTCAAGAGGCAAATAGAATAAATTTTGAACTCATTGAAAGAATAGAAGCTATTGGTGAGCTAAGGGATGAGAATGAAAATTTGAAACATGAAATAAGAATTCAGCAGCAACATAATGAAATTATCAAGAAATCTGAAGAGAGTAATAAAATAATGGATGGTTTTTTGAAGGACAATGAAGAGTCAACAACAACACCGGTCTAGACTTTACCGAGAATGGAGAATCATCAAATCAAGCTGATCCAAAGAATGTCTATGCAAATCCAAGACAAAGAAAGATGACATGCAATCACTGTGGAAAGCAAGGCCACACATCAAATGTATGTAGAGGCAAAATGAAAGGTATTCATAAATCTACATCTTATTCATAGGATTATGTTATAAATGTAACAAGAAAGGATAAAAAGCATATGAATGTAAGTCTGAGATGAAACAACCAAAGAAGGAAACCTACATGGACAAATATTGTCCTACTTGCAAAATGAATGGGCACACAACTCTTGAATGCTGGAAAAAGAAAAGACAATCATGGAAGCCTAAAGGTCAAGAAACTCCCTATCAACCGAAAAGAGTCGGTAACCAGTATGTATGGGATTACAACACTTGGAAAAATTGTACATGTGGAAGGTTTGGTCACATTGCTGCAAACTGTATGAGACAGTGGACTAGAAAGTCTAGAGGCTAGACTAACCTCGAAATGACATGCTTACACTGTCATAAAGTTGGTCATCTCAAGAAATACTGCAGAGACTGAATGACAGAGACCAACACATATCCCAATGGAAATACCATTGAAGACATCTAGAGTGCAAGAGACAAAATATGGAGAAGATCTTTGAATAATCATGAAGCTAGACCAAGAAATGCAAATGATGACACCCCATCTAATGGATCTAGTGACATCACCACCCCCACCTAAGTAGAACAAGTAAGTATGGAACTGCATTACCACAAGTTATCATTTTACATTGGTTCCATAATATGTTTATAAAATGCCAAATTAGCATAAGTAAAGATGCATCATGGTATTACTTGTTAAAATTTGTGATAACTATCCTATCGGGTAATACATATCGAAATCCATTGGTATACACTCAAAGAGGAAACTTCCTATACTTACTGAGAAGTGTCGGTTAACATCTAAAAGAAAATTTGCTAGTGTAAACCGAGACTCGTCGGTAACCAAGCAAAGTGAACAAGTTGTTTGCAACACCGAAACCTGCCAGTAAAAGTGAAGATTTAAATGACCACCCTAAAACATCACGTTGTCAACAAAGGGAAGTTAATTTATTAACCGAAGAACTTTGGCTTCGCACATCGAAGAGTAGGTAAGCATTAATGACTTTCCTTTTAGGGAAAATAGGTATAAAAGGGTGACAGAAGGGTCTCATTGTTCACCACGACCAGAGCAGAGCGACGCGAGTGATTTTTGTGCAAACAATGACAGGATCACAGAGTGACATCAACTCAACCACTAGCACTCCAAAGCATATAAAAAATCACTACTGGTATAAACAGTAAGTTCTACAACAACCGACAACTCTATTTTGTGCATTTCTTAGAAAGCCCTAAATCTGAAAAATGGCCACAACTTCAAGAACCGTCAAATCGAAGAATGCCAAGTAGGATGAGTTTAAGCTCATCAAGAATTCTACATGTGAGGAGCCACACTACAAGATTCACCTTGAGGTTGCCTCACAACCCAACAATGCTAGAGAATTCTCGCGAATACTAGCTAGGGTTTTGCTTGTCAAAGACGTGCAAGCTTACATCCACTGCAAGATTGCAAAAATTGGATATTTGGAGGTAGAACAAGCTTATAAGAAGCTATGTAATGAAGATGGATCCTTAAAAGAAGAACACAAGCACATACAGGTGAAAGGGCTCACTAATGCTCTAATGTTCCTGAAGGCATTCAAAACTGAGTGGATTCGGTTAGTACTGAGCCGAATGCATAATCAAAAACTATGGTTGGATGAACCAAAGATGATATCCTAAGATGTTATCCATGCAGTCACCGGTTACCCTGTAACCGAAAAGGTAAAAGCATTGAAGAACCCACCCAAGGCTGAGATTGAAAAGAACATAGGAGCCAAATGGGATGATAGAGGATTGAAGGTTTCAACTATTACCGATGATGAGATAAAATTTGGAGCATGTGTCCTAGGCTACAAATTCTTTCAAGCCAGTAGGATGAACAAAATAGCATCCGGTGCAGTAGACACAACATACAAGATTGTGAAGAAGGGAACTCGGTTGGATTTATCTGAACTTCTACTAAACTAGTTAGAAGAAAATTTGAAGACTATAAGAAATGCTAAGACAAATACATGTAAGTTTCGATCACTTATCATGTGTATTTTCTTCTACTTTCAAGAAAAATTTCCATCAGTAGGAGATTTCAAATGGGATACCACAAAACCGATCACCATACAAATCAGTGAATACATAACCTCACTAGGAGACAATTTTAAAACAATAATGGATGAATAATTTATTGTATTTAAAGACCGAATGTAGAAGAGGGTAAGGATCCCTGAGAAACTCATTGAGAAGTTTAAAGATGAAATATGTTTTATGGTTGACACCGACCACACTTATATCAAGCCTACTATACCAAGGACAACATGGCTATAAATATTAGAATATGAGATAAATATTGATCAAGCATCTAAAGCAATCGATGCATTGATAAATGAACCACTAGATAAGAAACAACCTAAGTTTGGAACTTATGAGGAGGCCAAATAAGGAATCAAATCTGGCTTGGTTGTAAAGAAAATAGATAGAAAGAAGGACAAAATGGTCAAGAACCTAAAGAAAATACTGTCGGCAACAAAGGAAACCGAACAAGAAGAACAAGATGAACAGGAGGAAGAAACTGAAGGACAACTACCTATTGGTGAAGCTAAAGGAAAGAATGACTCTAAGGCCACAGAGTCAGATTCACCATCTCATCCACTAGCAAAGAAGCCAAGAACAACAGTTGCTTCTAGGACAAGAAGCCAAACAACAAATGATTCGAGTCCTTCACCTTTGAAGAAAGGAAAAGTTAGAACATACAAGAGGAAATCAGCCACACCAAAAAGAGGGACAAACAAAAGAATAAGGAAGCTCATCACAACAAGAGAAGACATTGAGGACACCAAGAAAGATGAAGGTGTAGAGGCAGAAAATGTTAAAGTTCTAGAAAGTATTGATGTCGTATGTAAATCTATTGAAAATTCAGGATCTATCACAGATTCTAATATCAAAAGATGGTTAAAATTGGATCCAAAAGATCAGAATAAAGTTGAAGATGCCATCATTGCAAAAATGTACAAGCTTAAATATGTACCAATTCAGTTTGAAGGTAATAATGTACCAAGAGAAATCTTGGGCAGACTATATGCTAGATGGACATTTGCCTTAAAGAATGAAAAAGAGATAAGGGAAAGAGTACTTGTTACTCTCATGTCTTCATAATCCAAGAAGTAAGAAATTGATGAGATGATGGAGAACCATAAAAAGAAGTTCTCACCCAAGTTGAGAACCTACAAATTTCTGGAAGGGAGGCTTATAGAGCTTGAACAAGAAAGCCACAAGAAATGAAGTAAAATACTCAATAGACCTATTGAGGAAGCTAGCCCTGAGAAAGACCTACAACAAAAAGTTGATAATAAGGAAACTCAAGAACAGATATTGATCAAAGATGCGGAAGATGACACATTAGTTGAGTTAGAAAAGGAAGAGGAAGACACAACCGGAAAAAAAAGTATGGATGTTGCAGATGAAACATGGCCTGACACCACAAAGGACAACATTGTGGATAACACAATCATTGACATTATCGATGATCCATCAGAAGAAGTACAAAAGGATAAAGATATCAATGTTACCAAGGACACAACCGATGAGCAGGACACAACATTTGATACTGCACAGGTGAACATTCTAGGAAACATGCCAATATTGATACAAGCCATCAATATTTTGCAAGAAAAAGACAAGTCACTTGAAAAAAATTCAAGCATTCCCGAGGATGCAGGGGAAGAAGGAAAGAAAGACAACACCGATGATCAGAAGGACATCAGAGATACTCATATTATAACTGAAACTGACAAGTTTACAGAAGGAGATACAAATCAAATAGATGAAGACAAAACCAAGAAGGATGCACATACAAAGACAGATGAAGCTAAGGACACCGATGAAGGAGGTAAACCTAAAGATGGCACTCCTAAGCAAACTAACAAAGTTTCTACTGATAATGTAAAGGTTAATGTGGAGATGTCTACAGGAAACTGACAAACTGACACTGAGACAAAGAAACAAAAAGAGGCAACACCAAAAGTCACTTCATCAAGCACAACGAACAAAGCTGAGAAATTAGCAATGGTTCTACACTCAAGTGTAACTCAGAAGAAGAAGAAATCCAAGAAGAATAAGTTAGAAGTCACTTTAGATGAAATAATTGAGATCCCCAAATGTGACCCAACCAAACTTGACTATGAAGCACTGAAGGAATACGGTGAAATATGCCAGAGGAAGGCATTACAAGAGAAGCTGAAAAAGCAGCACCGAGACTCCATGGTACTGGAAACAACTAGGGATATATTGCACCAGATTATACCTGATGTTGATGTTGATCAGAATAAGCCAATACTTGATCAACTAGCCACTCTCACTGAAGTGATTACAACATAGAACATTGATGCAAAGAAGGCAATAGAAGAGAGAGAAGAGTGGAAGTACCAACAGAAACTTATTAAGAACATCAGCCAAGAAGTGGTAGTTAACAAGGTAAAGATTTCATAATTCATAAGTGAATTAGATCCTATTATTGCTGAAGCTATTTCCTTGATTCAACAACTTAGAACATTGGAAAAGTTCACTAAGGAACGTAGTGAAAACATAGAAAAGTTAGATTCAGATCTAGCTAATAGTGCTAAAAGCTTAACCGATGGAGACAATGCAATTAAGTTGCATTATGAAAAGATTATTGAGATCAAATGGTTAAGGCAGAAACTGTGGGAAGTAGAGACTCAATTCAGGGAAGAAGTCATCGAGCTCCAAGCTCAACTTCTACCAAATCTAACATTGCTTCAACAACACATCAGTTCAGCAAAGCAACTAAAAGCAACCCCTGAGATGTTTGTAGTAGACAACATCTATGATATGCATTCCAAGATGACACCCGAGCACATGGATCTAGAGAACTTGAAGGAAAAATGGGAGAAGATGATGGAAGACATGAAGTCTTCATACTCTCACATTTTTGATAAGCTATAAGGTATAAACCTTTGCCCTTAATATCAAAAAAGGGGGAAAATGATATGTAGTACTATACTACATAGATGGGAAAATGATATGTATATGTATTGTACAAGAGGGATATATATGATATGTACAGATAGGAAGGCAACTATATAGTACTACCGAAAAAGGGGAAAAAAATGATATACTGACATATACATAGGGGGAGTCATGAAATGACTAAGGATTATATATGTTGTACATACTTAACATTGTGTTAGTATTTTACACATATCAGTTTTTGATACTAATGTCAAAGGGGGAGATTGATGACATTAATTTTCCATTAGTATACAAACAACACTTTCGGTAAGCATACACCAAAAGACAGGACAAAGAGAAAACCAAAAATATAGATACAAGAGATCACCGAAAATGGCTAAGTACAAAGAAAATCGATGACACAATTTTGTATGTAACCCGAAATTGCAAAGTGGAAAAGATAAAGAGGAACCCGACGTGCAGGATATAGTGAAACCCAAGAGACAGTCAAAGAGAAAATTGAGAGAATAGTTCAAGAAAGGAACCCGAAAGACAGTCAACTGATTTCAGAGCATAACCGACCGTTAGAAACTGAAAGTCAGTTGCATCCTACAAAAAGTGGATCTAACTGCCACGTCAGATAAAACAATCTTATTCTATTTATAGAATCTTGATTTGTTTTGAAACCATTTCTTTAGGGACAAGAAACAAGAATGTAAGTGCTTTAATCAGTCTAACTGATTTAAAACACATAGACTAGGAGATCAAGGCAAAAGTTGTAAACCTGATCTTAGAGTTAACATTGTTTTATGTGAAACTTTATGAAGTCAATCCATCTTATAAATATATGATGTAATCATTCATTATACATTATGTGACTATAGAAGAGAGGATGAATGAATCCGACGAGCACATCTATGGATCAGATTGAAAGTTTCAAGAACCAGAACAACAAAAGGTGAATTTGGTTATCAGAACCAAGAACAGAGGCTACCGAGAATCAGAGGTATTATTCAATCACATTAGGTGATAATCTTATTCGTATAATCTTAAATGGATCTATATCAGGAATAGGAGATTGCATATACCAGGTCAAATTGTAATTTGCTTTCATTCTAACAAGTGAAGAAAAGTGTAAAAATCCTTTCAAAGAAGGTGGATTTAATAGTCCAACTATGAATCTCTTAACCGAGTGCTCACTCAACACTGTTGCAAAAGCTCTTAACAGAGTAGACTGTAATAGGTCTCCATAGATACTCTTAACAGGGTAGATCATCAGAAGTGATCAAATTGTAAGCCTTAACCGACCCCTTCCAATCTGCAGATAGTGAAGATTTTGTGGGTGCCATCCCCACCACAGTTTTTACTTCCTAATAAGAGTTTTCTACGATATCATATCTTGTGTTATGTGTCAATTACTTTCATGAATGTTCGCATGTATGTTAAGTTTATGAATTGATATAACTCACATCAAGATAGTATAGATCAGATGGATGGATAAACAATTGAATACACAAAGGTTAATTCATTAAAGGATACAAAAGTTTTAGAGGTACTAATTCACCCCTCCCCTCTCAGTACACACTTCCCATTAATCCCAACAATTATAACTTCACCATCTCATAATAGTTGTTCTACATCTTAGAAAATATTTCCTATTTGTCTAATTGTTTTAGTATTCAAGGCATGTTGAGTAAAAAGTGTATAACGATCAATTTAAATTATAAATCCTACAATGAACAATGGATGATTGGAATTGATCATTTGACATTTCAATGTCTAATCTCACTTATGATTTTCTAGGGTTATGACTAATTCCATTTTACTAAAATAAAAAAGGTATCTACAAGCAGCTTATGAGCATTTAAACAATAGCTAGCTATGGAATTTTATAATTGTATTCCTTTGCAAAGAAAGGTTTAACTCTATTATTAGGGGTGATCAATCCAAATAGTAATTGAGAGAGATTGACTCTTTTGAATCGACTTACTTGAACATATTTTGCCTAGAGATGAGGGATTGATAAAAATGTTGCCTCTTTGCAAGTTGGTTTAAGAGTGCGCTCCATTTTGAAAATAGGGTGTCTTAAATGTGGCACCCATATGTAACTATTAGAATATGCAATGCTTGGATTTTAATAATAATTAGCCAAATAAATATTAAATGTGACATTTCTTATAAAGATGCACATTTTCTTCAAAAGAACAAGTTGGATTTTCTTTCATGATCATTGTTTTCTTAAAAGTTACTTTAATATCAACAATTTTTAATACACATAGATCATCTTTATGTTGATAATAATTCTTCCAATACATGTTTTTCAAGATGCCAATGAACTAGAATTTAGTATATACTAAAAACAATGAATATTTCATCTTATTATGAAAAAAAGGCTCACTCTAACATTAAAAATCATATTAGTATAAAGTTCAAACATTCGATTCAACATAGATTAACATTAAAAATGCTTTGAAAATAATTCTATGATATTTGTTATCCACCATACCTATGAGTCAAATTACATTGAGATCCTTGTTGATGCATTAATTATAAAGAACTTTGCTCGTCATATTTTTGGCAAGAAGTAATTAAGTTTTTTATAACATGAAACTTAAACTACTTGAAGTGCACTAAAAAGACAACAATTTGTTGTGTGAATCTAAACTCATGGGTCACATTGCCTAAATTTGATGTAATCAAATTTTGTGTGCACTAACAGATCCAAAATTGTTATATCTTCATGAAGAAGTACATTGAGTGAACACATCATTTACTAAATGACTTACAATTGAACTTAAAGACTTCTTCAATACATCCATTGCACAGTAAAATAAGATTGTTAATTTATTAGATACATAAGACACAACACTTATGAGGGTTTTGCAAATGGGATTGCAAACAAAGTGGGCTTAACCTTAGAGGAAACTCTACAGTTAAGTGAGCTTGAGCTAGAGTAGTACTAGGATCGATGATCTCATGGGAAGTTTCAGTGCTTCACCTCTGTGAGCATCACCTAGATGCAATGAGTGGTAAGTGTTCCATTCATCCCCATGAAAGATAGATTCATGTGAACCACTACTCATGAAACATAGATCAATGAATTTGACCAAAAAAAAACTATAAGTTGAATATCACAATTTTTATTTGTAGAAAATAACTCATTTTCTTTCTCCTACCACGGTGAGTTTAGTATGGCTTAAATAATCAAAATACATTTTCCAAAAGATATAATAAACGTAAGAAAAACAAACATAAATTGCAGCAATGACTATTAAGAGGACTGTGGAGCATTGAAAATAACGAAACGCTATCACCCTTCTGCATCTTTGCAGGGTTTTTCAACTATTGATGTTTGCGTGCTATCGAAACCTGGCACTCCTCACCGATTACCTTCGAAGATTTTTATTCACTCGAAACTTGCTTTCAGAAGAGTATAATAACCTTTAAGTGAATATGGTCCAAGGCTTACTACTGGAAATGACATTATGGCAGACGTAGATTGAATAACGCTGCACATTATGACATTATCCTTACAACCATAGAATGTCATTGCCATCCACTAATCATCTCAATCTCATAGCGTTATGATGAGATGACCAGTTGAAGGATGCACTGCACATTCTGCTTGCCAGTCACAACTCCCCTGAAAACTGCTACACCTATTTTCAATTATTGGAGACCTGTATTCTCAAAAACGCGCTTTCATCAGGGAGGATTTGTGTTTGCTACCCGCAAAACTTTTCATAACAAGCTTATTTACATGTATGTCAACTGCGGAAGTTTGGTGGATGCCCGTAAAGTATTTGACCGCATGGAAGAACGAGACGGCATCTCATGGAATACAATTATTGCAGCGTACAGAAGACATGGGTATGCTCAAGAGGCAGTCACACTGTTTGGGTATATGAAAAAAACAGGTTTCCAACCTGATCAATTCATAATTGCCAGCGTACTCCCAGCCTGTGCCAAAATAGGAGCTTTGGAACAGGGTATGAATATCCATCAAAGCTTGAAGGGTACAGAGATTTTGTCAGATGTTGTAGTTGCAACTGCCCTGGTAGACATGTATGCAAAATGTGGAAGCATAGACAAGGCACGAGAACTGTTTGACGGATTGCCTCAAAGAAATGTGGTTTCGTGGACTGCAATGATTGCCGGATATGCACAAAGTAGGTTTGTTGAAAAGGCTTTAGAAACCTTCAAGCAAATGCAATTCGCAGGTGTAAAACCAAATTCCACAACCTTTGCTAGCATTCTCCCTGCCTGTGCCAAAATGGGAACTTTGGAACAGGGAATTGGTATCCATCAAGCCATAATGGAAGGGGGATTTTTGTCAAATATTATAGTTGCAAATGCGCTGGTAGACATGTATACAAAATGTGGCAGCATAAACAAGGCACGTGAACTCTTTGACAGAATGCCTCAAAGAGATGTCATCTCGTGGACTGCAATGATTGCTGGATACGCACAAAATGGCTTTGTTGAAAAGGCTTTAGAAACTTACAGGAAAATGCAATTGGCAGGTGTAAAGCCGAATTCCACAACCTTCGCCAGCATCCTCCCTGCCTGTGCCAAGATGGGAGCTTTGGAGCAGGGTATGGACATCCATCAAAGCATAATGGAAGGGGGATTTTCTTCAGATACTATAGTTGGAAATGCTCTGGTAGACATGTACGCAAAATGTGGAAGCATCGATAAGGCACGTGAAATGTTTGACAGAATGCCTCGTAGAGATGTCATCTCGTGGAATGCAATGATTGCAGGATATGCGCAAAACGGATTATGCAATGACGCTTTCAAAATCATTGAATTAATGAAACATTCTGGAACATATCCTGACATGATAAGCTTTGCTTGTGTCCTGTGGGCATGCAGCCATGAAGGTTTAGTGGATGAGGGTTGTACATACTTCAATCTCATGAATAACTCTTTTAGCATTTCACCTGCAGTCGATCATTATGTGTGTATGGTTGACCTCCTTACACGTGCTGGCTATCTTGATGATAGCCTGAACTTTATCATTAAGATGCCAATTAAACCAGTGGTGGCTGTGTGGATGTGTTTTCTTGGTGGCTGTAGATTACATATCAATATAGGTTTAGGAGTATTCACCGCAATGCTGCTTTTTGATTTGGATCCTAAAAATGCTGCCACTTATGTTCTTCTCTCAAACATCTATGCAGAAGTGGGCATGTGGGGTGAGGTTCAAATGGTAAGGAGATTCATGAAAGATAGAAGAATTAAAAAGATCCCTGGATGTAGTTGGATTGAAGGCCATAAAAAGGTACACGCATTTTGTGTAGGAGACAGATCACATCCACAAACACAGGAGATCTATACAAAGTTGGATAAGTTGGCTTGGGAGATGAAAGCCGAAGGCTATATTCCAGATTCAAAACATTTGCTTAATGATGTGGAGGAAGAGGAAAAAGAATTATTTCTTTATCACCATAGTGAAAAGCTGGCAATTGCATTTGGTTTGTTGAACACACCCCCTGGAACAACTATTAGAGTTGTTAAGAACCTTCGAGTATGTGCTGATTGTCACACTGTAACAAAATTTATTTCTAAGATTGTTGCAAGAGAAATTGTTGTGAGAGATATAAGTCGTTTCCATCATTTTAAACAAGGACAATGTTCTTGTGGAGATTATTGGTGATGCAATCTGAAAGATAGGCTTGCACAACAAAAATTTGATGCAAACCTATTCCTCAAAGTTAGGAGGCAAGACAAACTGATTTCTAAAAGTCAGGATGTTTGTTGAACTGTGTTTGGTAAGTTTTGGAGTGACTTAATGACTTGATTCTTTACACAACAACAGTTACTAAAGAGTTAAGAGTTAAATTAGAAGACGGTATCTTGTTCCTGGAGATAGGAATATTAAATTGAAGCTATGCCATGTTTAGTGATGGAGGGGGCAGAGGATGGATGCTTCCGTTTAGTGTACAGACTTATGTAATCCCTTCCTTTCTGTCAATACAAATATTTCTACTGACATTTCCTTACACACTTGCTTGTTGTGGGTGTTTTTTCATTTGTCTCTGTCTGAGGCAGAGAGTACCTCCAGACTCCTCTTCCATTGTCTCTCAATCAGTTACACTCTGCATCATGGTCTGCTGTGCTATAAGAAAACTTTTCAATGTTTTCAAAGTTTAACTGAGGAGCAGACCCTCTGCATCAGTTTAGTATCAGAGCAAAAGGATCTTTTGAGAAACATTTACTCGCTGAGTTCTATTCTCAGTTATTCTTAGGCAGCAGAAATGTAGTGAATCTGATGTATGTCTGATGCAAGGTGAAATTTACACATACCCCCTATGTCATACAATTTCATTCAAACAAAATAAAATGCATTGGTAATGCAACAAATCAGATTTAAAATCTACAAATAAACACTAGATTGTTCATTCAAAACCTTTTGTAAACATTACTATATTCACTTTGATTGAGATTACAAATGGTGCAGCCACATGGGCTGATAATAACAGTCTGAAAACTGATATTCTACCAAAAACTGTGAAACAAGCTCATTGAAAACTTGCAATCTTCAACACAAAATCTGCAACAACTCAATCATGGATTCCAAAATGCATTTGCTGCTACATCTTCACCACCAACCCTGCAAAAACATGCGTTCAAACTGATTTTTCCTTCTCCTCCACCCCCCAACCAACTTTCCCTCCGAAAGCTCCTTCTAAATAAATGAAAATATGCCATGTCATACTACCACTCTATAATTAAATGTAATTTCATTAATCCTTCAATTCCCAAAATGCAATGCCTATCTTCATGAATGCCATTCAAATGTAATTTGAATTTGCATTTCATGCTCAATGAATGTTTTCTTACACCTTACAATTTGTTAAAATTGGCCATCCTATCATAGCACTAGATTCTTCGAGTTGACTCCAAGATTTGCAAAACCTAGGCATGCACTTTGCATGTGCATTTTGTAACTCCAAGATTCTCTGTCATAATGCTTTTAAAGTTTGTCAGATGCCCGTGCATCAGATGCTCCCAGTAGAAAGTTTGTGAGCATAGGCTCACAAAAGTGGAGTTGAGTGATAGAATCATCTTTTGAGATTGCGAACAATCTACAACAAACTCCATGTGTTTGACAATGAGCCTCTTTCTTTTTTCTCTTCTAGCATCTCATCGGAAAACTGTCACACTCTTCTTATCACTCTTTGCTCCTATCATGAATTGGCATCCATCATATGTTGTCCTCCTCTGGCAATGGCTCTCTCCTCTCTTATTCTTTGTGGGATCCAACCCACCATCAGCTGACCTTTGCCACCAAACATCCTCTCCACTCCTTCCTTCTTTTATGAATTTCAATCCGCCACAAACCAACCACCTCCACCAAGTTTCACCTACACAAGCTCTTGTTGGCATTGCGCCAGCGTCCCTTGCGGGATTTGTGACATGGTTTAACAGCCTCATGTGTCTTCTATAAGTCTAGTGGTTGTATCGAGCATTCATAGGTCGATCTTTTGGTGCAACGGCAACCACTACTTGTAACAAGTGGTATAAGAGCTTGGTCATAGGTTCGAATCCACGCAGGCCGCGGCGAGTAACACTTAGAGTGGGATTTTTGGCAGTGCACCAGCGTCCCTCGCGGGATTCGTGACATGGTTTAACAGCCTCTTGTGTCTTCTATAAGTCTAGTGGTTGTATCGGGCATTGATAGGTCAATCTTTTGGTGCAACGACAACCACTATTGTAACATCTCTCACAACTTCCATATACGCATATGCCACATCTATCTTCCTTCTTGTCACTACACCATCCTCTTTCTCACTCACTTCAACACACAAATCCATTTCAAATTCTTTATCAGAAAATTCATACAAATTTGCCTCTTCT
The DNA here is from genome assembly GCA_018584345.1 of Thuja plicata. Classification (NCBI taxonomy): domain Eukaryota; kingdom Viridiplantae; phylum Streptophyta; class Pinopsida; order Cupressales; family Cupressaceae; genus Thuja; species Thuja plicata. The sequence goes on from MU223293.1 coordinate 741,924, forward strand.
GCTGCAATGTTTTTTTCATAACTGCAACTATAACTTCTTCAAGTGACTCTGCTACCTCTTTTTCTTCACTATTCTAAGGAAATCAACCTCATCATAACATCCAATAAAATCATATTTTTCATTGTCACTTTCTGCTAAAACTTCGGCTCTACCTGAAATGAGTTTATCCCATTCTTCTTCGATCTGAATTAGTAAACTATCTTTTTCATTTTCACGTGTCCTCTAAAGGATTCTTTCTGGCTGCAATCTCATTATCCCCACATCCATTCCATACTAACATTCAAAAGAATTAAACTTTGCATCATTTACCTTCATTGTCGCAATTCTTTCTTCACTGTCATTCATCATATCATTCAAACATAAATCAAATTTGGTTCGAACCTCATCAAAATCTGATATTTCTCCTTTCCTTACTGCTGCAAAATAATTTTCAGCCTCCTCACATCCATCCATTCCATTCACATCATTCATATGCAAATCAGAATCATCAATAAACTCACAAAATGTAATTCTTACTTTTTCTTTTATTGCTACAACTTGGTTGTGATGTTCTTCAATGTCCTCCATTTCACTCAACTCTTTTGTTGCTTCTACACCTCTATATTTTTATCCTCTAGGTCTTCTAATAGACATTCCTGAGCTTCAAGTTCATCAATCTCTTCATATTCATCCTTCTCTTCTTCCTTTATGTCACATGTATGACATTCTGTTACATATTCTTTCTTTCCTACAATCAAAATATCATTCGAATAATAAAAATCACTATTACCTCTTTTGTCCTCTACATTTCTTCTTTCCAACTCTTTTGCCATTTCATCCACCTGTTGCTTCAACTTTATGAATTCTTTTCTGATCCGATCTCTTATACTCTCTTTGATTTTCTCAAGTTTAGGAATCCTACGAATTCATCCAATGACAAAAGTTATTTTCCTCTCTCTTTTCCATACTCAAGGCCTCACAAAGCCTCAACACAAATCCTCTTATCAACACTTTTAGGTTCTATTGCAAATTACCTCACATTCGGCAATCTATTTACAAACTTAAGAACCTCTTCCCAACAAATCCTCTAGGTAACTCCTCTTGCAAGTTGCTCATACATATTCAACAAACTCACGCACACTCCAATCTCAAGTCCTGGTGCAAACTGCCTTACATTCAGCACTCTACTTGCACACTCAAGAACCTTGATGTAGGAGCATCCCTCTCTCTTCAAGTTTTGGTTTGCTTTTGTTCAGTTTTGTTAGATTCTTGTTTGCTAGGTACAGAGTTAATGTCAATACAGCGATAGGAAGACTGATAGACTGTACTGGGTATAGACTTCATGTCACTGTGGCGACAGGAAGACAGATAGACTTTGGTATTTTAACAGTCTTTGTTGTTGTTGTTCATTGCTGGAAGTTAAACAGATTCCCAACAACCTTCTCAGTGGATATAAGGGAATTTTTGTTAGATTTGTGATGGGGATTTGGTCTTCGATTGAGCATGGAGGAAACATTATTCGAAGGGAAAAGTTGTCTGCCAGGAAAGAAGGATATGCAAGATGACAGTAAATACAAAGATTGATGTGTCAAGTAGTTTTGTTGTTTGTAAGTTTGTGTATTGGAATGAATAAAAATCTGATTCCTAAAGGGGGAATCGAAACAATGTGCAGTTCTGATAAGTGTATCTTTGAAGATTCAGTTGTCAATAAAATTCTATTAAATTTATGAAATGTCATATTCCTGTTTTTTGTATTCTTTTCTTTTCTGTGTATGTTTTTTTCACTGTGTTGTCAGGAGGCTGGCCTCATACTGGTATTGGGTGCCATCATAGTGGAATCAGAGTATTGAATTCTTGGTTCTTTAATGTGATCTTTCTACACTTGAGTTTCTGATAGCAGAGTTTTGGGTTTTTGTTTGTGATTATGGAAAATGTTGCCATCAAGTGGTATCAGAGTATGGATGGGTGAGGTTCATTGTCATCAAGTGGTATCGGAGCCTAAAAGGATCTGGGAAGAAGAAGTTGAGAATCTCAAAGGTTTGAGTATAGAAGTTAGTTTTGTGCACATAATATTGGAAAGATATGTGTGTTGCAGGTTGACAGCCTTATGAGAAGGGGTACCAAAAGACTAGGCAGAGAAAAGGAAAGAGAAGCCCTAGATGAGGTACCACAAAAACAAAAGAGAAGATAGAAAGATGCAGCAACAAATGAAGAAAGAAAGCCTCAAAAGGAAAGACAAGAGGGAAGCCAATATGGCAAGACAAGATGCAGAGCTGGCAAGAGATATAGCAGAGGTAAGAAGGATTTTGAAAATTTGGTGAAGCAGTGGCTTGAGGAAAGAAGCCAAGATTATGTATGGTGTTGGCCAATGAGGAAAAAGGTGAAATGGCCTATAGAGTTGTTTGTGAAGAAAAGAAGAAGGCAAAGGATGGTTGCTTTAAGAAAAGATGTGAGTATGTGGAAAACCCCGAAGGGTTTGAACAACAACAAGTTGTCAAGAGTGGAATGTACACCGGAACTGGTGAAGGAAGTTCTCATTGTGGAGAAGAAGAGGAGAGAAAAGAAAGAACAGGGAGAAGAAGAAGTGCAGAAAACAGCACTGAATAGAATAAATAAAGAAGAGAGGCAGGTGTCCATGAAGGAGGCACTCATGGAGACATGTTGGTCTCTTGTATTATTTGCTAATGTTGTGTTTAAGTATGTGTTTGCAGGTATGGAAAGCCCTTATAAGGAAGGCCAAGAATAAGAACTTGAAGGTGATGAAAGAAGTGGCAAGTGAAGAACCTGTAAAAAGTGTTCAGGATGAAAGCAAGAGGAGACAAGTTGCAGCGATCTGCCAAGAAGACTTAGAGGTACGTTATAAAGTATCTAAGAATGAAGAGGATGGTGTTGATAATTTTTGATATTATAATGAAGAATTCAAAGATGCCCTAGAGTTTTATGATGTTTTAGAAGATGTTGCAGATGAAGGAAAAAGAATTTACAAAATGGTAAAATTGACAAGTGAAGACAAGAACGAAGAAGAATCCCAATAGCAGCCTATTGCAAAGGTAAATAGAAGTGAGAATGTTGATCTTGGTCATATATGTGGAAATAAGAATATAAATATGCAAGTTAAAAGAGAGAAGAGAATTGGAGAGTTTCCAAAACTTGTTTGGGATCATGGTTATATAATACCACGTTGGCAAAAGAAACTGGTTGGTGAGGGGCAGCGGTTAAAATGTAAAGAAGAAAGTGTTTTTGGTGGTGATGGTGCTAACAAACAAGTGCAAAGGATGAAAGACATGATGAGGACCAATTGAAAATCAGATTATAGGGTGAGTTGGAAAGCAATGTGGCACAGAGAAAATGTTTCAAGGCAGAAATTAGACCATGCATTATGGAGAACAAGTGTAGAAATAAAGAGACAACAGCCCAAGGCTATAGAAAACAAAGTGTGGGTGGTTAAGCATGTGATAGTAGGAGCTGGAAGTAGTATTGGACATGATCAAGAGGAAGCACTTCAAGCGAATGGAAGATGTGAAGAGAAGATTGAGTTTTTGGGTGAAAAAGAGAAAGAATTTGTAGTAGGAACATGTCTTATAGAGGGCATGAAAGAAACAAATGAAGATGAAAAGATAAGGACATTAGTGTCTGAAAATGAAGATGGGAGCAGCCAAAGTTTTGACACTTGAAATACCAAAGAAGATCAAGATAGTTGCAGCATCAGGGTGGCATAAGCTTGAGGAGAACATGTACAAGGTAAGAGGTAAACAAGTTGAATTTAAACATTTCAATAATGATGCTTTTGAATTTTTGAATAGAATTGTTGAAGAAGATGGAAATGCTGAGGGAGTGAATAATGATAATGAAATGTATGAACAAGAGAGAGTTTTGGAGTGCAGATGAGAAAGAAAAAAGGAGAAAATACAAAAAGAAAAAGAAGGAAGATAAACATAGGTAGATCGGAAAGAACCTAAGGAACAAATACAATTATGGAGTGAACTCAAGAAATGAAGTGGATAAGAGCCACGAAATGCAATAACATACAACAAACACAAGAGATGATGAGGAATTAAAAAGTGAAGTACAAGAAGAAAATGAGCTAAAGGCAGACTTAAGGGCAGCAGTAGAAGACAAGGAAATTCATGACAAAGAGACCACACAAAGGGAGTTGAAAGCAAAGAAAAAAGAAGCAGATGATGGAGCAGCAAAAATTAAGAAAAACAAGTGTGAACAGGGGTATGATGAAGTTGTTGCAACAATGACACTAAAAGGCGGAGCAGCAGACAATCACAGTGAAGACGATCTGTGGGTACAATTAGCAGCAATAGAACAAGAATGGAAAGACAAACTTGAAGAGTTGAAGACAAATGGTACAGCAAAGAGGATGATTGCAAAACAGGTTAAAGGAGTTATTGCAACAGAGATGGAATATGGAATAATGTATACAAATTTTTGTGGTGATATTGTGAAGCCCAATATGGATGAAGAAATGGAGGTTGACTTGATGAAGACCATTGTGGGAGAAAGGTTGATGGATGAAGTTGTAGAAAATGAAGATGAGATAGTAAGTGTGGATATAATAGATATCGATGATATGGGAATGTCAATGTATGGAGAGAGTGAGTTTGAGGACATGGAAATCTTGATTTTCCATATGAACATTTATGTTGATGAATGAATGAGTAGAGATTGGAGGAGGATGAACATTGGGAATAATCTCATGAAAGAACTGTTAGAATGAATTTAGAATAACTGAGAGGGGAGGGATGAATCAGTTATCCTCAGGTCTAGATGTAGCAAATAAAACTTTCTGTACTTCAGATCTACTCGGCATCAGTAGCATAAATTAACAACTTAACCATGTAGTTACTGTCAATTGAAATTATCTTGTAGAAACATAACAGTAAAGCAAACAATAAGCATTCACACAAGTTGACACAAGTATTTAACGTGGAAACCCAATATGGAAAAAACCACCAGTAACATGCTACCAAGTTTTCACTCTTCTGAAGTGATGCCCTGTGAGGAGCCAACCTTGTTAA
>MU223293.1:764037-782582 GCA_018584345.1 Thuja plicata
TATATATGGGTATAAAGTGTAAGATCTAAAATGGGGGAGGGATCAAAATGTAAGATATGAATAGTGATGTGGAGTAGCAATTGAATGTATTGTTGAGATAGTGGAGAAGGTAAGATTGTCCTCTTAGCCCCAAATTTCATAAAGCGAAGATCCAAATTTATTAACCCCAAAGAAAGGATCAATGCATAAATGAATCAACCTATTAATGATAGGGATAAAGAGAAAAACCCTAAGTTCCATTTTATAGAAGAGAGTGTGTAATATATTTAGGAAGATTAAAACTTTAATTAAAATGAAGACAAGTACTAACCTCAAAATGCAACAGATCTAAAGAATGTTGTTTTCGGGTGTCTGTATTGAGTTTCAGGGATTTCTTCAACCGGATCTGGAACAAAAACGCAGAGATGGAGAAAACTAGAAATATTTTCCAAATCTGGCTCAGGTCCAATTTTGACCCAAAAATGAATGTCACCTTTGACCCCAAAATTTTGATTCTGACCAAGAAAGTCTAATTCTGACCTGCACAGTCCGACAAAAAATCTATTTCTGGATCTCGACAATTTGCCAAAAAGGGTATCTGGGTTTGCACTCCAATTCGTTGTTCCGAACTTGTCCCTGCAAGATAAATGGTTTTTTTTTTTTTGAGGGGGGGGGGGGGGGGGGGGGCAAGGGGTTTTCCTTGGTCAAACCCCAGTTTTTGAATTAACCTTATAATTGAATTGAAATTGCATAGATAAACAAAGTAAATGAACAAATTCACCTTGCTTGTATAGAAACCCTTGTGGAGGATTCGAATCCATGGATCCACAACTATGTCTGCTCCAAAAGAATGTAGAATGTAGGATGTCTCAAATCAATTTCTTGTAGATCTTCAACACCAATCTTGAATGGATCTTTGAGTAGGAAGAGGCTTGGAGGAATGTGGATGGAGAAATCTTCAACAAGAGGGCTCCATAGAGCTTGAATCCTTCAGAGGCTACCAATGGATCTCCTTGATGAATTGAATGCTTGAAGGTGCTTGAATTCTTGGATTCTTAAGAGTAGATGATTTCTTCAATTAGCTTTCTTCATAGCTTGCTTCAATTCTTGCTTCTTCACTTGTCCTTCACACTTAGATTTCACTTTGATTGTTCTTGCTTGGTTGATGATTTTTTAGTTAGAGAAAATGAGAGGAGAAGGATTCCTTATATATGAATCTAGGGCACAATCTTCTAGAGAGGCCCACATAGGAGAATTAAATTCCAATTAGACCTATATCCCTAGAAGTGGACCTATATTAAATATAATTTCAAGAGTCGTTGCCCCGAAGACCAAACCAGTCGACCCGGAAGTGGGAATCAAATCTTTCCGAAGCCCGACATCTGGAATCCCCGAAAACTTGAAATCTGGACCCTGGGTCAGAATCAAGGTCAACTCTGACCTAGGTTAGGGTTGAGGCCAACCTTGACCTAGGTCAGGGTCGAGGTTGACCTTGATCCATAAAGGTCAACTTTGACCCTGAGGTCAAGAATCTAAGATTTGCAGGTTAAAATGCCAGAAATAGGCCGGAGAGAAGTGGGAAATGGGGCAAAACAGGGGAAAAGATAGATCCAAGTCAGAGACCCATTCAAGGCACTTGACATGACCCCAAACCACTTACTCAGAGGGCTAAACCAGTCCAAAATGGAAGTGCTTCCATTTTTTGACGATACAACACAAAATAAATAGCAAAATATTGAACAGGGTTAGAGAACATGAAAATCTACCTACAATCATTCCATTTCATCCCATCAAACTCCACTCTAGAATAAAAGTAAATCACTAACATACGTGATCATCAACCTCAGAATTCTAGAGAAGCTAAATTTGTTTCATACTAAAAGCATCATTCAACAACATTCAAGAGTGATGGACAACATGAAATGAAAGTGATACAGATTTTACCCACAACCAAAGCATGCCTAGAATAGAAGATAAGTCATTATCATTCATTTGATTTAAAGTAAGTTTCTCCAACCATCACTAGTTGCATACAAAGCTCCAAGGAAGAATTCTTATTCACTAAAAAAACTAAGAGAAGAGTTCAAAAAGTTAACTATTCTATTTCACTATTTATGGTACCTCAAAATCATCAGTTTTGTGGACCCTTACAATGGCTCAAAGTGTTACATTTATAGGAATATCACTCTTGTACAATCATCTACATTCAATTACAATATAATACAATATTTACAAGGTAATACATTTGTTTACAAATCTTGAAAAGGGGAGAGGAGGAAGGAGAGAGAAATAGAGGCAGAAACTCAGAGGCTTGGATCTCAAGAAGGTAGGCCTATGGCATGCAATTCTTCACTGGTATCCTATACATTTTCTGGACCTCAAATCTATTCCATTAATGCTCAGTCGACAATCTACCCTATCACCATCTACTTGTACTATTACCTTAAATGACACTATACGTGTACTTTCACTAACACTAACACCATGCCCTATAGAGATATAAATACATGTGGAAAGACATCGACACTAGGAAGAGGGCCCTGATCTTGACATCCAAAAGAATAAAACAATGAAATAATAATGAATATTGGAACCTAGTGTACCTTGGGTATCCAGGATCCCAGAGTTCCTTTAGACTCAAATAATATTGAACAAAGAATGGAAGGTCATGGGGATGATCACCCAGAAGGAGTAGAAGCCTTATACTTCTCAAACCATTCAATACATTCCTCTATGAAGTCTTCATTTGGTCATGTGACCCATTGTACCCATTCTTTGGCCTACGTCAAAGCCTCCCTAGCCCACATGACATACATCCTCATCTTTAGGACCATGTCCTTCATTCCATGTCCCCTTATGATCAGATGGGTACAATCGTCCATAGTTTGTTAATCAAAATTGCAGGAGAGGCCAAGCTTTTCCATCATTTTCTCCTTGAATCCATCCATCAAAGAATAAAAAATAGTAAATCCCTCCACCCCTTCCGGTGGAGACTGGTATATTCCTATATGAAAGATGCAAAGCACTCAGTATGTTTATGAATTATAGATGGAAAATGGATAACCTTTTGTTCAACTATCTTCATGACATCTACCCAGAAATCTAGTTTCCCGAGGCTTGTCTTTAGGAAACTGACATCCCAATCTCTGAGAAGGCTTGTAGACATTATTTCTTCTTCTCCCAAGGTGTGTATTTTCTTAAGACTCTTCATATGTCTATCATGCTAGGCGAAGTCGTTATTCCATAATTCTATCTCTTGGCGGATGTTGCACTTGGTTTGTGCGGCCTCAAAATAAGAATTTATTATGTTGGACATTAAGTCCCAAACCTTCTCCACTTTCTCAAAGATTCACTAGTCCATAGTCAATGCTTTCTTTTTCATCAATTGGAGAGAATCCATCTCGGCTTGCAGAATAAATGTCAGGGTAGATGTCTAAGGTCCCTGAGATGAAATGGGAGAAGCTAGGACCTAAAAAACTTCCTTGTATTGGACCAATTTGGCCTTAAACTCCTACTTTCTTTTATGCTCTTTTTCAATCCTCTTGTGCTTTTGGAGTGTGATGTCATCGAGGTCGTCTAACTAGCCCTATTTATTTCATTTCCCAAGTAAATCTAGGTATTCCAGTAGTCCTTGGCGATGACTTCTGATTGATCCTTATCTGAAGGTGCACTGGCCACCTCATCTATGGTTTCTCCTCAGTCATTTCTCTTCATGGAAAATAGACTATTCACCTTCTTTTCCTTCTTTTTTGGGGAAAGCCCAGCCATAATATCCTCCAGGGAGGTCCTCTAATGCTTTGGGGCTTGTTTCCTTTTTAACCCAGACACCAACCATTACGATTGAGTCGAGGCATTACATGTTGTGGTCCTAGTGTCTAGGGGAACACACACTGTTCCTTCTTGGCCCTATGTTTGATTGAGAAGAGACTTCCCAGAAGCCTATGTCACCAGTGGTTAAGAGGGATTTTTTTGAGGAGCTTGGGCTTTCGAGTGTGGTGTTATTGTTTCTCCTGAAGGTCCGATTTACACTTAGTTTTTCTGTTATCTACTTTACTTTCTCCTCCTACTACATCTGGATCTCTGCTTTAGCTTTCTTTGTGAGCTCTTCTCACAACCACTTTTTGATGGCTTCTTTTGCCTTTTGATGAGCTTCTTCCTTTCATTTTATTTCTTCCTCTTGCTTCTAGAGGGTTTCCTACTCTTCTACCATCCTTTTGTCTTCCTCTAGGTGCGCTATTTCCTTTCCTCTATTATGTTCCTCGGTCTTCTTTTGGGCCTCTTCTTTCTCTTTCAACAACTACCCCTCGTGGTCTCAGGCTTCTTGTTCCTTTCGGAGATTTCTACCTCTGCCTGGGCCCATTCTAACTCTTCAACCTCTTTTTTCCCCTAGCCATGCGAATAGCTTCTTCTTCCTTCTCCTTATGAGATGGCCCATTTTATAGCATTTGTTTTTTCCTTTTTTCTTTGTTTTCTTCTCGGAAGAGGGAGTCTTGGTCCTCCAAAGTGAGTACTATACTCTCATCTTGTGCCTCTAAGAGAGCAATTTTTTCATTGTCTTGTACCTATTCTAGGACTAGGTCTTCTTCTAGTAGGTACTTGGCTGTTGGATTCTACAATTCTTAGAAGGGGACCGGTTGTCAAAGGTTTGGGAGGCTTGGATCTATTCTTTTCTTTGGAGGGGGTCAAGCTTTGGAAATCTACATGTGAGAATGCACAAGCAAGGCATCATCTCCTGAATATGTTGACTCACTATCCCATTCATGTTTATGGGCCTTATTGTTGGATAGGAGGACCCTTCGCCAGTGGGGGGTGGTCACAAGAAGTGAGCCACCAAGAATCTACTCTCCTAATGCTTCTGGTTCAGGAGGGGCAAATATGAGGGGTTCGATGGAGAGCTTGAAAGTTATCCCTTGGTTCGCAATGGACACAAGCCGTCTAGCACTCTTTATTTTATTTCCTAACTCCTGCATCACCTCCACTTTAGGGATGCCTTCTAGGGGTCCACTTTCTTGGAGGATTTACTTCCTTTTTTATTTTCTTTCCTCCACTCATATTTTTTTGAGGCCTACTTGTTCTGGGCCTTCACCCTCTATGAGATCCTAGGGAGGTGGCGATAAAAAATGTTGTGGCTATGGGTGATTACATCCGCCAAAAAATCCATAATGTTAAACTCCTCTAGAGGGTCCCAATAGACCAAGGAGAGATGTCGCTTGTCTATTTCTTGGGCATAATAGGCTGGATCTACAATATCCTTGTTATCCTACAAATTCTCTAGAATATCTCAAAGTCAAATTCTCTCATCTTGATGCAGGAGCATCCGGGGGTTGTTGGCAATCCCGTTTCACCAAAAATATGTTGGAGTTTGGTTTTGTCTTCTGGTAGCAAGCTCGGTTGGAGACTTGAGATTCTCAGTCATTTGGTGGTAGTTCTCAATTGGAAGATGTATTTCTTCATCGACAAACTCGGTGACTGGGCTTGGTGGTGCTCGGTGGTACCTTGCTCAGTAGTGTTCTTCTTGGTGGTGCTCGGTGGTGTTCTTCTCAGTGGTGCCTCTCACCAAGTGGCTTGGCTTTCAGTGTTCTTTTTCACCGATGAGGTTATTTGGATTGTTTGGGTTGGCCAACATGTGCATTTAATTTGGGCTGCATTCCTCATGGTTTAGATTGACCGTTGGAGGTGTGAGGACCTAAATCTAGATTGGTTCTTTCTCCTACATGAATTTAATGATTGTTTCAACCGAATGATGGATAAAACATTGGGTGTTGTGTTCTTGAAGCCAACTATTGTTTAATTGAATTGTTTTATTGTAAAGACGACATGTGGCTATGTTGTATAAGAGGAGGGTATGGGTAGAGTAGTAGAGGGTAGGGAGAGATAGTTGGAAGCTTGTGAGCTTGAGTAGCTAATAGGTGGGTTAGTTTGTGGGATTGGGTAGTCTGATAGAAGATCTAAGTATTGTTTCCTTTGTATTTGGTTGTAACTAGGAAGGCCTTACAGCTCGACATGTTTGGTGTAATTTCATGTTATTGATAATATGAATTGATATTGTTGCTATATCTCTTTGTGCTAGGTTTTCGTTGTGTTGTTTGTTGAATGTTGCAAGGTTTGGACTGTCCATTCTTGGATCCTCCATCCTTAACTATGGTAGGTGGTATTAGAGTGAGGTTGACCTGGTTGCGTGAAGGTTGTGTTTCTTTTAAGATCCATGTTGCATATCCATGTTCCTAAACTTGTGAAACATGTCTGATTGTTTGTGCGAGGTAGCAGGTTGTGATTTGACTTGTAGATAGTTTAAAGGTTGTCACAAGGTGGTTGGTTGGGATTTTTTGTAGAGGGTTATGGTTCTTGGTGTCTCAATGGTGCATAGATTGTCTATCAGAGGCTGTTGCACTTAAGGTTTTAAATATGCCTCCTAGAATACTAAACCCTAGGATGATTGACTAGATAAAAGATGAGTTGCAAGATGAGATTCGTAATGAAATGAATGAATTAAGGAATGAATTCATGGAAGGTATCAGAAATTTTCTTTCTAGATTACAAAGAGGTCCTAGAACATATGAAAGTTATGAAGAAGCTTCTGAAAACTTTGAGGTTGTTGGATCTAGTGGAGATGACAGAGCCGATCGGATGGAGAGATCTAGTGAAGACATAACTGATCAGTTGTAGAGATCTAGTGCTCGGTTGAATGCAAGTTACTGAATGGAGGTTTCCAATTTCTTAGGTACATTGAGACCTAAGGATTTGATTGATTGGATCGGTGAGCTAGAAGACTACTTTGCGATGGAAGACATTGGAGATCCACTTAGAGTGAGGTTAGCATAGACTAGGTTGAAGGGACCAGTTGTGTTATGGTGGAAAGAATCACAGAAAGGTAGAGAAGAAAAATATGAGGTGAAGATCAATCGGTGGAGGTTGATGGTGGAAAAACTAAAAGCTAAGTTCATTCTTTTCGAATATGAACTTGAGTTATTTAATAAGTTACAAAACCTAAAGCAGAAGGAGATGACCATGGAAGACAATACCGAGGAGTTCTACAAGTTGACTATTTGGTCTGGACATAAAGAACTTTCTAAGGAAAATGTGGCTAGGTCTACTAATGGTCTGAGATTAAATATTCAGGATGAGATTGGTATGTTGAAGATTGGATTAGTTGAGGATGCTTACCAGTATGCCCTAAAGGTGGAAGATAAGATGAAGAGAATACATCATGGTAATCCCTGAGGGAAAGAGAAGCAAGAGAAATCGGTAAAGGATAAAGTGATAGTTGAGGATGAACCGAAACCTATTGAACCAAGGAGAGGAACATGTAGAAGTGAATTCAGAGGCACTTGTTTTAAGTGTGGTAAACATGGACATAAATATTTTCAGTGTAAACCAATTTTTGTGGCTCATAAGGGTCCTATTATTGTTGAGAACATGGTTGAACCTGAGGATGGTGAGAATATTATGATTAGAAGAACATTGTTGACCAAGAAGTAGGTTGAGCCTTGTCAAAGGAAAAATTTATTTAGGACTGTGTGTAAGTCTGGTTGTAATTGTTGTAAGGTGATTGTTGATGAAGTACTGATAACTTGGTTTATGAGGGAATGGTTCAGAATCTTAGTTTGAGGAGGTTGAGACATCCTTATCCTTATAGAATTAGTTGGTTACATGAATATCATGCAGTAGAGGTTAAGGAACATTGTAGTAGAGGTTAAGGATCACATTGGTCCTTATAGGGATGATGTATTATGTGACATTGTGAATATGAGTTCTTGTCATGTTTTACTTGGAAGACCTTAGCAGTATGATAGAGAGGCTATTCATGAATGTAAAATAAATTTCATTACTATTCTGAAAGATTGAATTTTTTTTTACTTTGACTCCTTTGAAGGATGAAGGCAAAGGAATGAAGAAATTGAGCGCTGGAAGGAGATCTGAGATGACTGCAGGGGTTAGTGTAGACATTAATGTTTATATATTTGAAAGAAAATCAGAGAGTGCTAGTGGTAAAAGAAAGCAGAAGAAGAACTAAGGCATGAGTGTATTAGTTGAGGAAATAGAGGACATGTATATCAAGAACCAGTTTGGGATCTATGTGTTGAATCTCAAAAGATGTTTGTTGAGCTACTGAGAACATCTTTTTCGCACCTGGGGTGTCCGATGTAGGAGCATCATGGGGTTGTTGGAAATCCTGTATCACCAAAAATATATTAGAGTTTGGTTTTGGCTTTTGGTAGCAAGCTCGGTTGGAGACCTGAGTTTCTCTGTCATTTGGTGGTAGTTCTTGGTTGGAAGATGTATTGCTTCACCGACAGACTCGATGACTAGGCTTGATGGTGCTTAGTGGTACCTTTCTTAGTAGTGTTTTTCTCGGTGGTGCTCGGTAGTGTTTTTCTTGGTTGTGCCTCTCATCGTGTGGCTTGGCTTTCATTGTTCTTGTTCACCGACGTGGTTATTTGGATTGTTTGGGCTAGCTGACATGAGAAATTAATTTGGGTTAAGTTCCTCATGTTTTGGATTGACTGTTGGAGGTGTGAGGACCTAAATCTAGATTGGTTCTTTATCCTAGGTGAATTTAATGATTTTTGCAGCCGACTAATGGATAACACGTTGGGTGTTGTGTTCTTGAATCTGACTATTGTTTAATTGAATTATTTTATTGTAAAGATGACCTGTGGCTATGTTGTATAAGAGGAGGGTATGGGTAGAGTAGTAGAGGGAAGGGAGAGACAGTTGGAAGTTGGAGAGCTTGAGTAGCTAATAGATGGGTTAGCTTGTGGGATTGGGTAGCTTTTATAGCAGATCCAAGTCTTGTTATCTTTGTATTTGGCCATAACTAGGAAGGCCTTACAACCTAGCATGTTTGGTGTAATTTTATGTTATTGATAATATGAATTGATATTTTTTTTATATCTCTTTGTGTTATGGTTTCCATTGTGTTGTTTGTTGAATGCTGCAAGGTTTGGACTGTCCATTCTTGGATCCTCCATCCTTAACTGTGTCACACCTACGGGGTGGTCATATTATAAAATTAATGTCACCTCTAGTCAAAATCATGTTGAACAGGCCAAATAACTGAGAGGGGTGAATTATTTATTCCCACACATCTTTACAAAACTTTCTCTTTGTCGGTTAACACTTAAACAGTTGTAAGAACAACTTAATATTTGTCGGTTTAGCACTTTAAAAATTTGCATAAAATATATACATGAACATCAAAATAGAGAACCCCATATTTTACATGGAAACCCAAAGATGGGTAAAACCATGGAGAAGCTAACTCACATGAAATGTAAGAACACATGTTAAGGTGATAGTGAAAGGTGACTTGATACAAAGGCTCACTGCCAGAAATGCTCACTACAAGAAGGCTCACTGCCAATACACGAGGGCTCACTACTAGAAGGATCACTATTGATACACAAGGGATCACTACCAATACACAAGGTCTCACTATTGGAAGATATGAAAAGGAACAGAATCCACCTCTAAGATCTATAGACTTCTTTGTACAATCATGGATCTCCCTTGCATGAATTCATAGTCACTTTGCATATACTTCACATAATCCACATATGTATACACTTGTATATTCTATTTTTCTTTCTTATGTTAATGCCTTAATTATACAATACCATGAGATCCACAAGGTCAGATTCACAATTTGAAATAGGTCGCACCAAAACATTCCCGTGGTGGGAAGGAATGAAATGAGGAACACCTTGACCAGTAAAACATGCCACGCTACACAACACCTTCTCCATGGTACACATTAAAAAACCAAAGTTGGGACCAAAACACATCCACCAAGGATCAAACATACAATCTACCACAATGTATATTCCAGGGGCCAAAAGGTATTGGTGAACACACCAAGCATACCAACCGATATGCCAGACACTGGACAAGTGATACACCAATCTGTAAGTATACATTAACGTATAAAAAAGAAGATGAGATATGAGTATGTTGACATCAATGAAAACCATTAATGACAACAGCATTGGAAAGCATCAACTTCACATTCTAATAATCTCCCCCTTTTTCATTGATGGAAACATTCATCAATAACAAAGCACAGAAACAACCAGGAAATTCTCCCCCTTTGACAACAATGACAAAGGACTAGGAAAAACTCCCCCTTGATGAAATACTCTACTCCCCCTGAGAGGAAGCCTCCAAGCACCGATCCAGAAAGATATAGCTATGAAAATTACCAGATCAATGCACACACAGGTGCATCTAGTGAACACTAGGAAGGGGTAGAACCCCCAACATCCCTCTAAGATACTTGAAAGTGTATTCGCACAAAGGTTTTGTGAATATGTACGCAATCTTCTCCTTTGTGGGTACATACTCCATCTTTACTACTCCCTCTTCTACCTTCTCTCTGATGAAGTGATATCTGATGTCAATCTATTTTGTTCTATAATGCATTACTGGATTCTTTGACATACTTATGGATCTGATATTATCACACATGGTAGGAATTGGTCCATCAAAACTTATTCCTATATCCTCCAAATTTTTTTCATCCATAACACTTGAGTGAAACATGATTAGGACGCTGCAATATACTTTGACTCAACAGTGGATAATGTTACAAAGCCCTATTTCTTTCTTGACCAAGCAACTAGCTGAGATCCAAGAAAGAATGCTCCACCACAGGCACTCCTTCTGTTGTCCAAACAACCTACCCAATCTGCATATGTATATATTTTTAGTAAAAAATATAATTCTATAGGGTACCATAACCTCATATTTGTTGTCCTTTTCAGGCATCTAAAAGTCCTTTTAACTTCCATAATGTATGACTCTTTCAGTGCTTGCTGAAAACAGGCTTCCAAACATACAACATACATAATATCTGGTCTGGTAGTAGTCAAGTATAAAAAGCCTCTAATCATCAACCTATACATACTTTCATCTGATTTCAGTGATTCATCTTCCTTAGTCATCTTGCTTCCGGTAACAATAGGAGTGCAAACATGCTTTGAATTTTCTAAACCAAACTTCTTTAGGAACTCCTTCACATACTTGGATTGAGAGATAAAAAATCCTTAACTGTACTGACTGACTTGCAATCCAAGAAATAAATTTAATTCTCATATCATTGACATTTCAAATTCATTCTACATTTCTTCTACAAACTTATTGCACAAGTCATCTTTTCTGCCAAAGATGATGTCATCAACATACACAACAACAATCAAAATATTTTCTGAATTTACCTTGAAGTATAGATTGTTGTCAACCCATCCTTTCTTGAATCCTTGACTGATTAAGTATTTTTCTAGCTTACCATACCAAGCTCTAGGTGTCTACTTTATCCCATGTAATGCCTTCTTCAATCTACAAACAACATCAAGATCCTTTTTTGATCTGAAACCTTTCGGTTGTTCAATGTATACTTATTCATTCAGTTCTCCATTTGCGAATGCAAACTTTACGTTCATCTGATAAAATTTGAATTTATTGAATGTTGCAAATGGGAAGAACATTCTAATAGCTTCCATCTAAGCAACATGAGCATAAGTCTCCTCAAAATCAATTCCTTCAATCTCCAAGTAACCTTTGCAAACAAATCTTTCCTTGTTTCTTAGAAATTTTACATTCTCATCTAATTCTTCCGGTACACCCATTGTGTACCTATCACATTTTTTTCTTTTGGTCTAGGAATAAGTTCCCAAGTCTAATTATTTTCTATCTAATTTAGTTCTTCCTTCATAGAAATAATCTAATTCTGATCATTACAAACCTTTTCTACAGACTTAGGTTCAACTTCATAAAGTAAACACAACAAAGCATGATCTTGTGTTGCTTTACTTCTGGTAACAACTCCTCTAGTATTATCTCCAATAATTTGATTTTTTGAATGATTCTTCTATGTATACCTTGATTTATTAGTAGTGGATTTCGGTGTCGGTGTCGACTAAATTTCATCTTCCTCTTCTCTTCTGCATCATATTCATACTCAATGTGTATTTCAGGAAGCTTCTAAAAGTCTTCATAAACCTTCACATTCATTCTTTCCAAAATCTTGTTAAGTCTTTTATTGTAGCACTGATACACCTTGCTTCTAATAGAATATCCCAAGAATATTCCTTCATCAACCCTATTGCCAAACTTGCCAATATTATCTTCATCTTTTTGCATGTAACACTTGCTGCCAAAAATCTTGAAATACTTTATTGTCAGTACTCTTCCATGCTATAATTCATATGTATTCTTGCCATACTTTTTCTGATATAAAACTCTATTGAATGTATATACAATAGTAAGTATTTCTTCTTTCCAGTAGACCTCTGGTATATTTTCTTCTCTGAACATAGTTCTAGGTGCTTCCTGAATCTTCTGATTCATTCTTTCCACAACACCATCTTGTTGCAGTGTTCTTGCTGCTGAAAATTGTCTCTTAATATCATTATTTTCACAGTAACTTTCAATTACATCAGATGAAAATTCTCCACCTTTATAAGATCTCAAACACTTCATTTTTCTACCGCATTCAATCTCAACTCTAGCCTTGAATATCTTGAATTTCTCAAATGCTTCAGATTTATCTCTAAGAAATGAAACACATGTAATTCTTGAATAATCATTAATGAACAGTATAAAATACCTCTCACCTTGAAAACTTCTTACTCTGGTCAGACCATAGAGATCAGTGTGCACAATCTCCAATACACCAGTAGATAAATGATCTTTTGCCTTGAATGATTCTGATCTTCTCTGCTTTCCTTCTTAACAACTCTTCCAAATGATGTTTTCTAGTTTACATAGTCTGGGAAAATCTCTCGCTACATGAGATGAACTTATTATCATAATATTATCAAAATTAATGTGACACATCCTTCAATGCCAGAGCCAACTGTCATCAGTCTGAGATAACAAGCAACATCCTTCAGATGCTCCTTCTAACTAGTACATATTCCTTCCTATTCTCTTTCCTATAGTAGTTATATCTCCACATCTCTTCCTGATTTCACATCCTTCATCCTTGAAAACAACATCATAACCATTCTCACACATCTGTCCAACACTCAACAGATTGTGATATAAACCTTTCACATAATAGACATTTTTTGTGTTATTCTTACCATCAAATGTAATAGATCCTTTACCAATAATATATGTTTCCATATCATCACCAAATCTAACAGCACCCCCATCATATTTTCTAAGTGATACAAATTTACTTTTATATCTAGCTTTATGATGAGAGAAACCACTATCAATTAGCCAATCATTATTGTTCCTTATAGCAGATAAATAAGTCTTAATATTATCACCAACTTTAGCACATATGTTAGTGGTATCAATTTCAGATTTCTCTTCTTCTTCAACATAAAACAAGAAATCCTTAGTCTTTGAATCATCATCTAAGATACTAGAATCTTCATTCATATAGTAAGCCTTTTTATTAAATCTTTCAAACTTCTATCTAAGAGCTTTGTTAGGAAATCTAGTATCCAAATGACCAATCTTACCAGACCTAAAGCATTTTAGGGGTAAAATACCTTTATACTTGTTGATACCTTTCTTCAGAATTCTTGCAAAGTTGGCCTCAAAAATCTTCTTCATTATCACCGTAAGGATCATCTTCTAATTTTGTAGCTTTTAATGTTGTGTTTGTTGTGTTCTTGTCTCTTCCAAACTTCCTTAGCTCAAATGTGGCTAGGGTACCAAATAACTATTCTTTGGTAAACTTCTTTGGATCATACACCTCTTCAATCACTAAAATTTTATACTGTAACTGTCTGGTATTGTCATCAAAATATTCTCCATGAAGTCCTCATTAGTAATAGTGCCTCCTTGGTTCTTCACTTCATTGAATCCATTCTCAACTCTTTGAAAATAGTTTTTAATGTCTTCATCATCTTCCATTCTCAGGTTCTTGTAATGTCTCTTAGCTGTCAAATTCTTAGATAATTTGAATCTGTCAGTTTCCTTCATAAATTTCCTTCAACTTTTCCCAAACTTCATAAGTTGTCTTTAATGAAATAACCTTAGACAATTCAGACTTTGATAAAGAACTAGTAATAACATACCTCACTTTTTCATTTTCCACATATTCCTCAATTTCATCAGTATTAGTCAGTCCATTTTTCAAAGGAACATACTTCTACTCTACATGTTTCCATGTCTTGTAACCAACCGATACCAAGTATCCTTTCATATGATCTTTCCATTAATTCTTATTATAGATCCGTCGAACATAGGAATAGTCAATTTGTGTGCCATCGAATCTACCTCAAGCGGTTAAGCTCTTCACTGAGGAACCATGCTCTAATACCAATTGTTGAAAGGTTGAATAACTAAGAGGGGAGTGAATCAATTATTCCCATACATCTTTACAAAACTTTCTCTTTGTCAGTTAACACTTAAATAATTGCAAGAAAAACTTAAGATTTGTTAGTTTAGCACTTTAAACATCCACGAAAAATATAAACATGAAAAGCACAGGAACACTAAAACAAAGAACACAAAACTTTTACGTGAAAACCCCAAGATGGGTAATACCATAGATAAACTAATTCTCATGAAATGTAAGAACACATGTTAAGGTGATACCGAAAGGTGATTTGATACAAAGGTTCGCTGTCAGAAATACTCATTGCAAGAAGGCTCACTACCAATATATGATGGCTCACTACCAATACACAAGGGCTCAATATTGATACACAAGGGATCACTGCTGGAAGATATGAAAATGAATAGAATCCACCTCTAAGATCTACAGACTACTCTACATGAACGCAAATCTCCTTTGCATAAATTCGTAGTCACTTTGCATATACTTCATATAAGCCACATATGTATACACTTGTATATGCTACTTGTATATTCTATTTTTATTTCTTATGTTCATTCCTTACTTTTACAACACCATGAGATCCACAAGGTTGGCTTCACAATTTGAAATAGGTCTCACCAAAATATTCTCGTGGTGGGAAGAAATGAAATGAGGACCACCTTGACCAATACAACATGCCACGCTACACAACACCTTCTCCAAGGTTCATATTACAAAACCAAAGTTGGGACCAAAACACATCCACCAAGGATTGAACACACAATCTACCACAATGTATATTATAGGGACCAAAAGCTATTGGTGAACACACCAAGCATACCAACCAATACACCAGAAAATCCAACCAATACGTTAATCTGTCGGTATAAAACAACTAATAAAATAGAAGATAATATATGAGTATGTCGACATCAATGACAACAGCATTGGAAAGCATCAACTTCACATTCTAACAAATTGTCGGGTGTGTCTACCCAAAAATATTTGATGTGTAGCTTGTGTGTAAGGTAGGCATTGGAAAAGAATCCCCTTTACTTTCCTCTTTGGATCATAATCATCCCACATATAATCAAACTCTTAGAGATTGAGGCTCTTTAAATCTAGTACTTCCTCTTTGGAAACGACAATAGAAGGGCACTTGTAATGTTTGAGGGAGAATAGGAAGCCAACCCCCATCTTGTGTTTGGAAATAATCAATGCATGCGTCTCCAAAATCTTTCTGCAAAATTAGAGCAAAATTACCTTATATGTACAGTATCAGGGAAGAAGGTATGACTTCCCCATAAATCTATCTACTCTTTTAAATGTACATGTTTTAAACTAGGTGAACCAGCACCCCCATTTATCTACAAACTCCATCACCTTCTAGGAGAGATAGAATCTGATGTCTCTCATCAACCTATTTATTCTATAGAAAATGAAGGTGTCATTGACATGGTGAAAATTTGTTGCAAACTAAGAAAAATGCAGATGTGGATAGTACTCCTAGGGGAAGGAGTTGATTGGGTTTTCTCCCCTAGTTCTACGGGTTTCTGAACTTTCTTGGCGATGCTTCAGCCTGGCCACTATCCAGACTATGTAGGAATTCATGTATAACTCATGAGTGTCATTGTTTACTGCTAGGAGTTGTTTATTAAATTAATCAAAAATGGTCAGTGACTAGTCAAAATAGATAGATACACTACATATGTATGCTATGAAGTAATACATCCAAGGCTGGTAGTTCTTCACATCCAATTTCTTGAAAATGCCGCTCAACATTACAATTAAGGCTTGGATAGGTGGAAGGAAGTCAGAGCATGAAATAGTATATGATATTTTGGCTTTGTTCTTTTGGGGATGAGTGAGCTAGTTGTTGTTCAAAAATGTTTTATACTGCACCTCCCTTGCTTGATAATGAACCAATGCAAACTCCTTAGTGGAAACTATGGGTTTGCATTTATCTGGGAGTTCGAGGACCACGTGGAACGCATCCAAAGTAAAATTGTCAATCTCCTTATTCTCCACATTGATGCACTTTCTCTCCAGGTCTGATTAACATTGGGAAAATGTGAGTACTAACTCTAGAGATAGGAAGGAGCGTGGGAAGGAAGACATGTGAAGGATTGTGGATTTCTTCAGCTTCTTATAGAAGGAAGAGCTTGGAGATGATTTATTTGCAGTTGCTCTGATGCTTCCCAAATTGACATACCCGATGTTGGTGTTTATTATGTTTTGAACCTTTCTTTTGATCTTGGATATCTTGACTTGTCCCTAGTATACATATTTCATTGTGGTTAGGGTCTTATCTAACAACAACTCCACCTTAGTCTTCTTGGCCAAAGGAGTCAACGGTGCTGGATTTGGGTCCACTTTGTGTGCTTGAGTTGGTGCTTCCATGGTATTGACATGTATCCTAAAAGAATGAAAAAGGTCATATTCAGTACCTCATGAAGATAAATAAACAATATTTCTCTTTATACTAATACTTTAGAGATCAGGGGCTGGGAGTCTGGGCCTAGATATCCTAGTTCAAGCTTCCTTTAAGAAAAGGATTGACCGGGTTGGGATCCTTGGGACATAAATTCTAGAGATGTGTAGGTAACTTTGGATTATGAGGGAGAGGGGTTGGGAACTCTAGATCAAGGATCAAGTAAAAGATCTTCCTTGTAAGATAGGATATCTTAGGGGCAAGACCTCAGGGCCCATAAATTAGGTATGTATTAAATTTTATTCCCTTATACCCTTGCATGACTCTAATCAGGAAATCATTTCTCAATTACAGAAGGTTCAAAATAAGAGGCCCAAGGGCATAGAATTGAAATTTGGCAATCTTCGATGCTCGACTGCGGGGGTTAACACGACTAGGCTCCCGCACTTAAGTCTCTAGAGGAAAACACATCAATTTAACCCTTGGAATTGTTTCTCATGTAAACAAGCTGAATTTTGTTAGAAGGGTGGTTTGAATCAAGAGGCATTCTGCCATAATCATTTATCTAAGATATAAAAAAATCCTAGACGATGAATACACCTGCTTATCTTAGAAGGAGAGGGTATCTTAACTCAATACAAAATAGGGTAAAATAGAAAACATGAAAACCCTAAATTGTAGAGCCCTAATAACAACAATCCTTGGCCAAAAACATGCAACATTATTAATTTGGGGTACGAAGAACACAAAAACAAAAAATTGAATAACCCTAGCCTGACTACGGTTTGGATTTCACATGAAAATCCTTTATTTCTAACCTACTAATGAAGAACCTTAAATTAATAAATGGAATAACATGAACCAAAAATGAAAATGAAAAATAACCAACATGAGAAAACCAAACAAGCGGTAGAGAAATCCTTACCTATTTGCAATTTGCATGAAGAAATGCAGAAATCCACCTAAAAATAGATAAGGATGAAAAAAAAGCTTCAAAAACAAGGGAAAATTAGGGCTTTGGGAAACTTCATCGCACTAAGATCTCACAAACACTTTTAATCACTTCATGAGTAAAATTGATCTCATAAAGGGCCTTTTATAACAAAGTCAAGTTGGATGCATTTAATGCATTGCCTTTAGGGTTATTGACAAGTAGGTTTTGCATGCTAAAATGTGGGGATACGGTGTCCAATCACTACAAAGAGTTTGACGACTAAGAAAGTGTTGAATTTGACAAACGTCAAATCTTCCCAAGAAACCTGCATGCAAAGCTGTTACAAAGAAGAAGAAGACAGAAGAGAGAAGGATCCAGAAAGCTATGGCGGCCGATAGGCCAGAGACTGCAAATGCATGTTGACAGAAATTATGTTCTATATTCAACAATTAAATGATTTACAATCTCGATCTCCTTACGAAATACAAAGAGGTAATTCCTTATAAAGGAATACTAAAACCCTAAAAAGGGAAACTACAAGAAATAGAAACTGTCTAAGGTTAGCTGAAGCAAACTAGAGTGAATAGGGAAGTTACTAATTAGATCATAATGATTTAAATTAGTAACCCCGATAGACTATTACTCTAACACCCCCCCTTAAGATAAGCTTAGGGAGAAGCCAAACCTAGGAAACTACTGCAGAAAGCAAGAAAGAAGGGTCTCGGCAACTAGGCCTGATCAGGTACCCAAAACATAAAGCGAAAAGATGTCCCAGAGAAAGGAAAAAGAAGAGAGAAAGAAGCATCTCTGAAGCATGTCTGAAAACTCTGTCAGAAGATACTGCTGGAACCCCCACTGAAGTGCATGACCAGGTAGAGAAGAAAAGTGTCTGAAGAGCTGATCAATCGAACCAGGAAGCAATA
>MU223293.1:804763-842238 GCA_018584345.1 Thuja plicata
TCAAAGAAATTGATTTGAATTGAAAATGTTGCAAAGCATTGATTCAGGAATTTGATAAATTGATTCTGTCATTTGATAAATTGAAGAATGGGGGCCCATAGTCTAGGCGACCATTTTAGGGTGCATAGATTTGCCCCTCTTTGACTAATGTGTGATCTTTATGGGAACACATGTAGTCAAAGAATGCAGTTGAAGTGTAAGATCGATTTGGGATCACAAACAGCCCAGATGTGTGATCTTTATGGGAACACATCAAGACAAAGATAAGACGATTGAAAAAGACAAGGTCAACAACCCTGTAAATAGGTAGTTGACATGTCCAAGATAAGAATCTCAGGCAAGGTTGCCCCAAGCGAAGCAATTGATAGGATTGATAAAGCTGAATCAAGGATTGAAGTTTGATAGGTACTGCCCCCTCATGATCAAAATTGAAATGAGATAGAGGAGAAACAACAAATTGATAAATTTGATCAAATCAAACTAAAGATAAGATTCTTGATGTAAGATGAAAGATATAAGGATCACAGAACCAAAGTATATCATCAATCATGAAAGATTATGCCCCAAGGTTGAATTAGAAGAAAAGAAGTTGGGTGAAAGCGAATGGAAGATAGAAGTTTGGAAGAGGTGGAAAGAAAAGGAGAGAAGAAGGATAATTTGCCTTAAGATAAAGAATGCCCCAAAATCAATCAACTGTTTAAGATAAAAAATTTCAATTAAAATCAAGAAAGAAGATAAGGAAATGAAGATCAGAACATGATCATAGTTGATTAAAAGTCCATAAGAAAGATTAAGGAAAACCCTCGCAAACTCATAATGCAGCTTTAAAATGCAAACTAACATGAGGTCTAACAATGCAAGCTACATGAAAATGCAAAGGTGTACTTGCAATAGATCAACTATAACATAGGAATTTGTGTTCATCATTCATTAGAGAATGTTAAGGAACTTATTTTCATCATTGGACCATTATTAACTAACATCGAAAAATCACACAATCATCACTAGTCACAAGTACAACTATGAAGATATGAATGTGATTTATATCATATTGGAATGTGGAAAGATTCTAACATAAGCATCAAAGACATAAAGGTCAAGATGACTATGATGTTAGCTTACCCAATTTAATATAGCAAAACCACGCTTGCATCAAGGCATAGAGGTCAGGATGACCAACAGAATGGTTGTGCAAAAATAGTGAAGCATAAAGAAGGAAGTAAATAAAAACATGCCCCATGCCCCAAGTCTTCTAGCTATGCATCCCAGAGAGACTTATTAGACAAGGACACTCTACGAAATCAATAACAGTCAGCACACAAAGAAAAGATCATGACATAGCTCAAGCATTAAGTGTGATGTTTAAAAATTTAAGTGTGTTAACTAATATTGAGTTCTAAGGATAGGATAAAATGCTCGCAAGAAGGTAAGACCACATGAAAAAATGGGGTAAGACCAAACCGATAAGTGTTGAAAAACACTCAATGTCAAGGGTTGTATTGAAAAATACAGTTGAGGTGGTGTTGAAAAACACCATTTGTGAGATGTCCTAAAGACTAACCCATCCAAGAGACCAAATATAACATAGTTATGCCCCCTAGAAAAAGACAAAGGCCAATTCCAAACCAAGACAACAAGGACAAGGCATGGTGGAGAAAGGCTAAGTGTCGCAGACATGCACTAAGAAACATGGGTGTAAAGGCCTCAAGTAGCGCCGATTTCTAAGTTTTCACCACTTGGATTTTATTACAATTTTTTTCTCTTTCAAAATTTTTCATTTTGTTCATTTTTTTTTCAGGACTTTTTATTATTTTTTTGAATTTTTGCTACCAAGGCTCCTGTTTCTAGGTTTTCACCAAGGCACTTTTTTTATTTTTTTGAATTCTTGATTTTTTTGATCTTTTTGTATTTTTTGGAATATATAATTTTTTTGGAGATACATCAAAGTGCCTATTGCTAGGTTTTCACTAAAATGATCATTTTTTTAGGACATTTTCTAATTTTTAGAATTTTTGACAATATATGATTTTTTAGATTTTTTCAGGATCAATAATTATGTACAAAGGATGCCCCCAGACAGAATGGGCATCATGGATAGAAATTCTTCAGGTGAAAGACACTGATAGGATCAAGGAGCTTCTCTCCCTCTACTATAGATAGTAAATAAGCACCTAACTCAAAATCTGATGTAATGATGTAAGGTCCAAGCCAATTAGGTTCAAATTTGCTCTTTTGATCTCCATGCTGTTGATTCTTAGGATTTTCACGTAGGACAAGATCTCCCACTTGGAATTCTCTAGGGAAAACCTTTTCATTGAAAGATTTGGACATGTGCTTTTCGTAAACCCTCATATGGTGAAATGATGCTTGACATTTTTCATCAAGAAGTTATAACAATTGAAGTCTCATGGTGCAGTAGTCTTCATCTGTAACTAGACCTTTGAGGGAAACTCTAAGTGAAGGAATCTCGACCTCCAAAGGTAACACTACTTCATCGCCATATGCAAGGGCAAAAGGAGTAGCCCCAGTAGGAGTAAAAATACTCATTCTATAGGCCCACAAAGCCAGATTTATTTGTAAGTGCCAATCTCTACCATTCTTACAGACTGTTCTATGCAAGATTTTAAGAATGGTTTTGTTTGATGCCTCTACTTGACCATTTCCTTATGGGAAGTAAATGGAGGACTAATGTTATTTAATCTTGAATTTATTGCAGATTTGTTGAAGGTCCTTATTTTTGAACTGGCCTCCGTTGTCAGTGATAATATTGGAAGGAACTCCATATCGGCAGATGATATGGTTCAGAATGAATAGAGAGACTATCTTGCTCAAGGCAACAGAAAGTGGGACAACTTCTACCCATTTAGTGAATTAATCAGTAGCAGTGATAATAAAATTATGTCCACCTAATGAGTTGACATGAATCTATCCAACAAGATCAAAGGCACAACACTGAAATAGCCAATGAGATATAGAAGGAATGAACTCCCTGCCTAGAGCATGTATTCGGTTACCATGTTTTTGACACTTTTCACATGACTTTACAAAAGCTACTGCATCAATATGCATCGTAGGCCAATAGTAGCCTACCCTAAGAAACCTTCAGGCCATGGAAAGACCATTGGAATGTCCCCCATAG
The DNA here is from genome assembly GCA_018584345.1 of Thuja plicata. Classification (NCBI taxonomy): domain Eukaryota; kingdom Viridiplantae; phylum Streptophyta; class Pinopsida; order Cupressales; family Cupressaceae; genus Thuja; species Thuja plicata. Next base: position 807,903 of record MU223293.1, read on the forward strand.
ATGCCCTCGTGAATGTCAACTAACACTTGATCAAATTCTTCCTTTTCTAAGCATCTAAGATTTGTTCCATCTAGACCCCTCCTATACAAATCACCAGAAATAAGGGAATGGTGAGAGGCATTTCGGGTAAGGTTTCTGCATTCAAATCAGTTAAAGGTTTCAGGTATAATGCCATCACGAAGGTATGAGTAAATGGCACCATAAAAGGATGAATCACGACCAACAAGGGTACAAATGACATGGCTTTCTGGGGATTCATAGATAGGGTCATGTAGCTCTTCCACCAAGAATTCAAATCTGGATTTGTGTTGCTCTAACTAAAGGAGTGAATCAAGTGTATCCATAGCGTCAGCTACTTTGTTTTCTGCTCTAGGGATTTGCTGAAATATGACAAATGTGAAATATCATTTCAAGGAATCAACCATTTTCTTGTAAGGTACCAGTTTCTCATTTTTTGTTTGATATTCATCATTAAATTGGTTGATTATCAGCTGTGAATCCCCATAGATGTGTAACTCTGTGATTCTCCATTCTATGGCCATATTAAGTCCATTTGTTAAAGCTTCATACTCAGCAATGTTGTTTGTACATGGGAAAAATAATTTGTAAGACTTAGGGATTGTGTATCCATGAGGAGAAACAAACAACACACCAGCTCCTGAACCATTTTTCATAAAGGATCCATCAAAGAACATCTTCCATGAGCTTTCATTCAAATGCATGAGGTGCTCATCTGGGAAGTCAACTTGAATAGGTGCATTATCTTGTATTGGGAAGTCAGCCAATTGATCTTCTATGGCTTGTCCTTTGATTTCTTTACGCTCAATGTACTCTATGTCAAACTTTGAAAGTATCATCATCCATTTAGCAAGTCTACCTATGAGGGTAGCCTTACCTAGCAAATACTTGAGTCGATCTATCTTTTCTATGAGGTGTATAGTGTGCGCAAGCATGTAATGTCACAAATTTTGGGAAGCAAACACAACTACAAGGAAAACTTTCTCAATGCTAGTGTAGTTAACCTCATATGAAACAAGAGTACGACTAATGTAGCATATTGCTCTTTCTTTCCCATTTTCATCAAGTTGAGCTAGTAATGCCCCCAAGGAAGATTATGTCATTGAAATGTATAGAATAAGTGGTTTCCCTAGGATAGGAGACATTAAAATGGGAGGATTTTCCAAGTACTTCTTGATTTGATCTATGCTCTTTTGATAATCTTCATTCCAAACACATTTGACTCCCTTGTGTACATTCTTGTTGAAGGGTTGAGCTCTATCTGCCAATTGTGAATTAAATCTCCTTATAGATTGAAGACATCCTTGAAGACTCCTCATTTGACTAATGTTTCTAGGAGATGGCATATCTATGATTGCTTGGAATTTTTTAGGGTCCACCTCTATTCCTTTTGTTGAAATGATGAATCCAAGTAGTTTTCTAGAGGTGACTCCAAATGCACACTTTTTAGGATTTAACCTTAGTTTAAATTGTTCCATGCGATCTAGAATGACTTCTAAATAATCTAAGTGTGTGTCTCTTTGTTTAGACTTAGCCAAGGTGTCATCCAGATAATCTTCCATGTTTTTATCCATCATGTCATGAAAAATGGTTGTCATAGCTCGTTGATAGGTGACTCCTACATTTTTTAATCCAAAAGGCATAACGTTCCAACAATAGGTACCCCATGCACAAGTGAATGCATTATTTTCTTGATCTTCAGGAGCTATCTTAATCTGATTATATCTAGAAAAACCATCCATCAATGAATAAATCTCATAACCCACAGTCATATCCACGATCATGTCTATATTGGGAAGTGGAAAGTCATCCTTTGGCCATGCTCTATTGACATCTTTAAAATATGTGCAAACTCAAATGGATTTGTCATATTTGGAAACTGGTACAATGTTTGATATCCATTCAGCATAGGCAATAGCCCTTATGAATCTTGCACCAAGGAGTTTCTCCAATTCTTCTTTAACTAGGAGAGCTATGTGAGGATGCATCTTTCTCAATTTTTGTTTAACTGGTTTGACACCTGGATCTATGGACAAGTGATGCATGATAAGATTAATGTCCAACCCAGGAATATCTGAATAAGTCCACACAAAGTTGATCTTCTTTTTCTGTAAGAACTTAGTGTAAGCTTCTTTTTCTTGAGGTGACAAGGACTCAGTCAAGTGTACTATTTGTGGAGCCTCATCTATACCCAAATTGACTCCTTGTGTTGGTTCAATAAACACTAAATATTGATCTTCAAAGTAGCTAGGGAGACGATCAAGTACCTCATCCTTAGGTGCCTCACAGAGGTTTTCACCCTTGGATAAGTCATTTCTTTTTACTTTTTTCAGTTTTGACACTGCCAAACAGTGGTTTTCGCCATTAGAACTCCTATTCTTTTGATTTTATTTTCTTTTTATCTTGTGACTAAGGTACTTGATGTTTGGATCTGTCATGCTGGTAGTCGGTTCACTGGTGGAAGAGACTATGGGTTCAATGGCATTTAGGTAACAAGCTATCTCATAATTATTTTGGAATGTTAAGCGCTCAAGTTCTTGATAGCGTTGGGACCAATCAATAAGGTCAGGATGAAAAAGAGGCAAGTCAATGAATGGTTCAAGGTTATAAATGTAAATGATATTATCACTGGTGACCGAAGAGTCAGAGTCTATCAAGTATCCTTCTAAGCTACCCAAATTGGGATTCATCCTAACAAGGTAAGAATTGTCCACTAAGGAAACACGTGGGTTAAAATCCTCTAATCCTACACGTGACTCATTGGCTACCTTGGGTTGAGAACTATAAGTGTGAATAACATCAATATCTCTATCAACTGTGGAAGACTCTAAAAAGGAGTCCCATTCATACTCATATGAACTTGTGTCTGAACTGCGACTAGGATGTTTACACCATGAGGGTTTGGGACATCTTGATGTGGAAGGTCTAGTGTCATTAAGAGTAACACCTTCTCTTTCCATTAAACAAAAAGATTCTTTTGTTGATGTTCTCTGAAAGGATCTTCTACGTCTGATTCCTATTCTAAAGTTGAAGTTGACACATGGGTGACCAGAACATATGAATCTCCCTAAAGAATATTAGTGGAAGGGACCCAATCTTCACACATGTATTTTTGATTTTTCAAATTAGGTATGTATTCTAGTTCATCTTCACTATCTGACTTATCAAGGATAGGAGTAGTGTGCTTATTGCGATTTGCAAATCCTAGGCCAACCGACTTCTTAGACTTGCGTCCAAAAAGAGCATGATCAAGAGGTTCAGCTCTAGCATCCAATCTATGATTAAGAGGGCCATGTCCAGGATAGCCTATCTATTTGACAAAAGTATACCCTCTTCCATAAGCCTTAGGAGAGGGAGAGAAGTTCTCATTATGCATGTATTTATCTTATCTATAGATCCAGTCTCTAACAAATGTCTCTTCTTTCTCATCTTGGATAGGCACTGATGATTCTACAAATGTTCCAAATAAATTCATAGCTGAAGAGAAAGGTTTCTTTTCTTGTGAAGGCTTGCTATAAGACCTAGGAGAAACTGGTATTTTTGTGAGGGAGTTGAGTTGATACCCCCCATGCCAAGGTCTATTGACTTAAGCTTGTCTTTACATTCAGCTAAGGTTGCATCAAAATCTTCTGCTTCTCTATTGATGGGGAACATGAGTTCCTATTGAAATAGAATTGACAGATAAAGTGTTATCCCTAGCTATACAAATCTCTATTACATTGTAACGGAACTTAAGAAATGGATGATAGGTAGACGACACTTCTTGCATATCATGAATCCACAGTCTACTAAGTAAGATATTATATACAAGGGGTCTAGCATAACCTATTTGAAATAAAATATATTTTTCAACATGGCCAATCCTAACACGAAGGATGGCCAACCCCTTCGAACTTATTTCTGCCTCATCATAGGCTTTGATAGTGATCCTTTTCCTGGTATCTATGACTTTTTCAGAATAACCCAACTCTTTCAAAAGACTAAAGGAACAATTATTAATCCCAACACCCCCATCTATCAACACACGCCTAACATGGGTTATGTGGATCATGACCTCAATTTGAAGAGAAATATTGTGTGGGTGGCTCAAGGCTTTATCATCATGCTCCAAAAAGGTAAGGTAATGAGGGCTAGCAATGTGATTAACCATGTGTTGGAATTGATCAATGTCTAAGTTGTTGGGGATGTTCGCTGCACGCAAAGCATCCTCAAGGACTTGTTTGTGTCTTGGGGAAAATTCTAAGAGCTCAAAGATTGAAATATGAGCTGGGGTTCTTTGCAACTGATCAATACTATAGCTTGACTTTGGATTAACTGTTGGTTTTGAGGTGACATTCTTGGATGCCACTTGCTTAGGTTTACTTGATTGGCTTGAATTGGGTCCTCTAATGATAACGAGACCTTGACTTTGTGTGACAACATTGAGGGTTTGCGAGGGTGCTCTAGAGTTAGGACCCCTTAGCACCACGACAAGTTCTTCATCAAAGATAGGAGGAGAGTCCACGTCTAGATCATAACCATGGGGATCTTTACCCATCATCATATTGACATTTTCTTCTACAAATTTAAGCATGTTGATAGTATTCTCCGCATCTATGTAAGTGTAATTGATCTCAACCTTGCCATTCTTAGCTTTAGAGGTTTCCCCCTTCTCATACTTGGGAAATGGTTCCTTGAATGCCTTATGATCGGTGTTGATGTTCAATCCATCTATCTTAAGTTTTCCATTCTCAATGATATCTTGAATAAGATACTTGAGTTTGTAGCAGTTTTCAATGTCATGTCTAATACCATTATGAAACTTGCAAAAGGACTTCTCATCCCACCAATGTGGCTTAACATCAGGTATATAATGTTTCACGAGATCTTGAGGATATGAAAGGTAGTTAGCAATGAGTGTTTTCAAGACATCCTCATATGAGTCACCAAGCTTTGAAAATTGACGTCTTTCTTTCTTAGGCCTATCTTGGTATCTCGGCTTGCTCTCTTGTTGATTAGATGTATTGAGCTTCATGGCTTGAACATCATTAGACAAGTGGAGCACGGTTTGATCTTTGGGTTGAGAGGAGTCCACAACTCCATCATTGACCACTTGTTTGTTCCTATTCTAGTGTGAGTTCTTCCCTTTATCCTTGTTAGAGTTGTTGTTTTGACCATTGTTGTTGTTTCCATGTTTGATCAAAATTCCTTGTTCTTTCAAAACATCCTCAATCCTACATGCAGTTTCAACCATAGTGTCACAGGAATCAAAAACCATCTTCCTAACTTCATACCACATTTTGGGAACCAAGTTGCTAACAATGATGTCAATCTTTCATTTTTAGGAATGGTTCTAGAGTAGCGAGAGCATTATCATCTCTACCTTTGCAAGAAAGTGAATAGGATTCCCCTTGATTTTGCTTTAAGTTGCATAAGTCCAACATGGTGATAGATCTTGAAAGGTTGTATGCAAAGTGTTGAACAAATCGGTGGATGAGCTCTTTGAAAGTATTAATAGGAGGAGTTATGTTGGTGAACCATTCCATTGTTTGACCCTTAAGACTCCTTGGGAACAATATCATGAGATACGAGTCATCTTGATGGAACTCAAAACTTGTGGTATAAAAATGGCGCACATGATCATGTGTCCATTCCCATCATACTTTTCATATTGAGGGATTTCAACCTTTCTAGGGAACTCTTTCATGTTAACACTTTTGTCAAAAGGATTAGGACAAATTGAATCAAGTGAGAATGAATTCTTGGGTGCTAACATCTTTTCCATCATGATCTTAAGTTGTTTGATCTCTTCTTCTTGAGATGGCCCTTGCTTCTTAATCTTTTTGTCCACATCAAAGTTGTAGGGGACTCTAGCACCCTTGTTGATTAAACCCTCTAGGAACTTGTCTTTGTTTTGCTCTAAATATTTCTCCACATACTATTGGAAAAGTGGCTCTTGTTGCATTTTCATGAAGTCTTGGGAGGTGAGATCAAAACTTGAGCTACTACCCCCATATTGTGAACCATGATGAGCACATTGTGAAGGTTGTCTTGAGTTCCTAGGAGGTTTTCGTCTCCTAAAATGATCATGTCTAGAGTCCCTTCTTCCTCTAGGGATACGAGATCATGATGACATTCTTGAATGTCTTCCACTTGGCGGAGTCTTAGGAGTGGATGGAGGAGAGTTGTTTCCACCACTAACATGCATGTTATTAAATTGGTCATTGAGTTGCTGAGCCAAGAGTCTATCTTTCTCCTCCTAGAGGGACTTCTTTTCTATTTCCAATAAGGTTTGTCTCTCCAACTCTAGGAGTCTAAATTTCTCTTCCTTTTCAGCTTGTTCATCTAGGTAGGATTTATTTTCACTCTCAATCCTCTTAAGTCTTTCACTCATGTATCTTGAAGACATTTTGAGCGGTGAACTTGGTCTCAAATTTCTAAACAAGTTGTTGGTATAGGTTGCATTTACATGATTGTCATAAAGTTCATCCTCTTGGTTCTCATGTTGTGATAAATCATCCTGATAAGCTTGCCTCTTACCTCTCTCATCTCTTTGGTGTGCATCCAGATATCTAGTTGAGATAAGGGGTGAAGCTAGTCGACTGTTATGAGAGGAAACACCAAGTGAAATAATATCTCTATGTTTCACAAATATGTCATCAAGACATTTATCCATGTCTTCCCTCTCTCTCCGAGTCATTGTGTAACTCATATCCATATCTGATCAAGAAGATGCTAAGGGTGTACCCAACTCACTAAGGTGACTCTTGGAATCAAACCAAACTTCCGATTTGTTCTTAGGTGATTGATCAAATATGGGTTCTTTTCCCTTACGTTTTTGGCAAGTTTGAACTAAGGGTAATCGGTTAAAGACCACTTGAGGTCATTTTCCTTGATTTACCTGATATCTTATTGTAACTAGCATGAAAGAAAAGGTACTAGATGATAGGATGACCCTAAGAAATGTTTGTACCAAACTAGGATAGTAAAGGCATTAACTTGTCCAAAAGAGAGATGGTAAGATCGAATTTGCAAGAGTTATAAATCAACACTACCATAGAGGTGCCCAATAAATGGGTGAATACCCTAAAACATATGGATCAGGAGGATGATTTACACAAGTTATATTGATTGAAATTGAATTTTTATGAAAGTGAATGGAAAAGAGACTACCAAAACTCTCCAAGTGTGTTATCAAAGATTCTAAAGGTTTATCTTCTCAACAAGGATGGTTCCTAGCTTACCAACTCCAAGCAAGGTCACTTGTGAAATCAAAGATTACTAATCCAAGAGGTCAAAATGCAAGAATCCAAAGCATAAAAAAGCTTCTAACAGTGGGGTAAGTAATCCAATCTGACCCAGATCAACCAAGGAAGACCAAAAATGACAGGATAGTAATCAAGCAAGCTGGTAGGGGAATGCAAATAGCTCACTAGTAGGGCAACATAAGATAATTTTTTCATGATGAAATTCTTTCTCGTGCAAGGATTACCACATGCTCATACGACAATTTGAATTCTAGCATGAAGGAAACCAGACTAGTGTGATAGAATGACCAAAAACGTAGTTTACTGGCAGAATATCATGCGACGATTCTCACAGTATCGTGCGAAGAAACGCAGGGAGCCGCGCGAAGAAACAATTTTCTCGCACGAGGGAAGGAAACATAACTCAATTTTTGTTCATTTTACTTGACCAACTAGATGCATTAACAGATTTTTATCATGAATCAGGCATGCAAGACAATAATCAGGGAGTCCAAGCAAGAAAATGTCTTCAAATAATGAGCAAGGGAAAAAGCAACCTTGCACATGAATAAGAATAGTGTTATAGTATTCTACTCCCTAAAGATTCTACTTGTGTATGTTCTCAAAATGTTTTTCAATCATGCACATAGTCCTAGAAAAGAAAACTTTGGTTGCACTATGGTTTGTAGTAATGGTCAACTCTGCAACTTTTGCAATCTCAAGAGGGTGAAATCCAATCCCAGCGCACTAAGGTTTTGACACTGTCCAAGAATTTAATCAATCAGGAGCTGCTGAGGAGATCTGACAACCCAACAAGAGACCACACCTGTGGAGATTTCTTTCACAAGGAGATTTATATAGCATTTGTTGCTACCATGGCATAAATGGATATTACCGATTGAGGTTCCGTCCACCTGGTTTACCCAATAAAGGGAGTGTCCACTATGGTTAATACTCTCTAACAAGGAAGACTCACAATATGGACCACATGGGGACTTAGTTCAGATTCAAGGGGTCCAAGTTTCTGATTCTCCCAAAAGGAAAAAGAGCATAATCCTCTAGCCTCTTCACCTTACCCAGACATAGAAAACAAGATTAATTGACCCACTAATTTGAAATCACCTCACCCAAGGTTCGTATATCAACAACAATGACCACCAATCTCAAGAGAGAAAGTACTGTCAAAAGTTGAAGACCAAACCAAGTGAGATAATAACAAATCCTTCCCTACCTGTAAGGGGATCTATCGTCAAGAAGAGCTTTACATCTAAAATAAGCGAATGAAGCCCACTCCCTCAAGATCACCACAAATAGTGTTCATAGGGCCTAATTACTATGTGAAACATATATGCAAGAAAGCAAATCTAGGTTCATTCTTTTAGAGTAAAAATTGGAAATGTGATCTATGAAAGTAAGAAACACTCAAGCTAAACACATGAGAGGTTCAATTTTATTTCCAAAATCTAAATTTTATAGAGATGCAACAAAATACCTCAAGTCCAAAGCAACGCGAGCATTTTGTCATTTATCCACGCAAGTCCAAAGTATCCCCACGATCAGTAATCAGCAAACACAACAAATCAGAAACCATTGAAAATAACAAACATTAGTGGTTAGGAATCAGATATATGAAAACAACAATCAAAATAGATCTCTGATGTAAACTCTCACGCAAAGATTTGGCACAGGCCATATGAAGATTCTCACTGTGTCACGCGAAGAAATGCATAGGCAGCAAAACGTCGCATCAGAAAATAGAAAACAAAGAGATAAAAAGATATAGTAATTAAGAACAGATCTCTGCCTGGTGTTAAATCTTGCGCAAAAATTTGCCACAGGCCGCGTGATGAAACTCCATGCATCGCGCAAATTTTTGCACAGACTGGCAAAAATTCATGCTGTTTTCAGCAAAACATCACATGAAATTCCATCACAGAGCCGTACGGACAAAAAAAAAAGATTTACAAGAAATGAAAAATGATGCCAGATTTGCCCCACAGTGGGCGCCAAAAATGTGTCACACTTCTATGAGTCATTATATCCAAGATTGCTCAAGAATGAGATCTCGAATGGCGACTCATAGCTCTCTATTCATGGAGTGCAAGGGCTTGTAATGGAGGCCCTTAGATTGACCTAGTTTGTGCCCATGCAAGTACACCATAAAACAAGAGATTCAAAGAGGAAGAGCAAGAATGCTAGTCTCCATGATCATCAAGTATGCATGCAAATGAAAACTATTCTATATGATAACAATGCAAGAAAGGAAATTAATCTATATGATAACAATGCATGATTATTCTATGAAAGGAAACACAAATGCAAGATTAATCTATGAAAGGAAACATGAATCTAATCTAACACGCAAGTGCAAAATTAATCTAAATGTATTTCCATGGGGCATGAAAGAAGAAGACAAGAAGAGAGAAGTTGCAATATCCAAGCTCAAGTGCTCAATTTCTCCTCCAAAATTGCTCTCCAAACCTGCAGCATAGCAATAGAATAAAATCTTGATCATCAAATGAGAAAGAGAGGTTTCCTTATAAAGAGCAATGGACAGTGGAGATTAAGAAGCAAAAAGAAATGAGCAATGGTGGAGATTAAATCTTGATTGATCCATGTGCTCATATCTTCAAAAGGCAAAATCAAGGCTAAGATTAAGAGGCAAAAATGCCCACCACTTAGGAAGATGTGTAAAAAAGGAACTTTACTTATTTTTATTTAATTTATTTCCTTTTTCAACAAAGAGGGATTTAAGTGGGGGTTTTATTTAATTAAAAGAGGGATTTTCTTTTAATTAAATAAAATTATTTAATTTAATTAACATGGATATTTTAATTAAATGAGATAATATTATTTAATTAAGAGAGATTTTAATTAAATAAGATAAGATTGTTTAATTAAAAATGAATTTTAATTAAATAAGATTATTTTACTTAATAAAAAGGAATTATTTTCTTTTAATTGAATAAGATAATTAATGAAATGATCAAACCTTAGGAAATATTGAAATAATTGAATTAATTACGATTTGATCAAGGAAATTGATTTGAACTGAAAATGTTGCAAAGCATTGATTCAGGAATTTGATAAATTGATTCTGTCATTTGATCAATTGAAGAATGGGGGCCCATAGTCTAGGCGACCATTTTAGGGTGCATACAGCTAAATCCTGAAGAGATACACATTTTTATTCCATGGTGATATGAGGATATGGATCCATGGATATTTCATAAAATTTATCAGAAGACACACTACATACATGCACAAAGCTATCAGAAGGCACACAAATTTATGGGGTGACTATCAAGTGCTTTCTTGGTGGGCCATCCTATCCTTTTTGTGGTTCACAATGAGATACGCACATCTTACTAGGCGAGCTAACCACTCCTCTCTCTCTCTCTTTCTCTTTGACTGGTGATGTCTCTCTTATCATAATCTTAGGGTTGACAAAGACTTGATTCTCTGGGGGCTTGAGGATTCCTTTGTCCCCTTTGATTTCAATAAGATTATCTTGTCTTTATGATCTCCTTTACCAAGAGTTTGCATTGAGTCCATACTCTTGCTAAAGTGGGGGATAAATGTATCATCAAAAAATGGAAGCACTTTCATTTTGGACTGGTTTAGCCCTCCGAGTAAGTGGTTTAGGGTCATCTCAAGCACCTTGAATGGGTCTCTGACTTGGATCTGGCTTTAACCCTGTTCTGCCCCATTTCCCACTTTTCTCCTACCTTTTCTGGCATCCTAAACTGCAAACTTGAGATTTTTGACCTCAGGGTCAAAATCGACCTTTTTGGGTCAAGGTTGACCTCGACCCTGACCTAGGTTAGAATTGACCTCGATTCTGACCCAGGGTCCAGATTTCAAGTTTTCAGGGTTTCCCAATTTCAGGCTTTGGAAAGATTTAATTCCCACTTTCGTGTCAGCTATTTCGGTCTTCGGGGAAATGACTCTTGAAATTATATTTAATATAGGTCCACTTCTAGGGGTATAGGTCTAATGAGAATTTAATTCTCCTATGTATTCCTCTCTAGAAGATTGTGTCCTAGATTTGTATATAAGGAAGCTTTCTTCTCTTATTTTCTCTAAGTGAAATCTAAGTGTGAAGGACAAGCTAAGAAGAAAGATTTTAAGCAAGCTAAATATCTATTGAAGAATTCATCTACTCTCAAGCATCCAAGAATTCAAGCACTTTCAAGCACTCAATTCAGTAAGGAGATCCATTGGTAGCCATTGAAGGATTCAAGCTCTATGGAGCCCTCTTGTTGAAGATTTCTCCATCCACATCCATGCAAGCCTCTTCCTATTCCAAGATCTATTCAAGATTCACTAAAAAAACTAAGAGAAGAGTTCAAAAAGTTAGCTATTCTATTTCACTATCTATGGTACCTCAAAATCATCAATTTTGTAGACCCTTACAATGGCCCAAAGTGTTACATTTATAGGGATTTCACCCTTGTATAATCATCTACAGTCTTTTATAATATAATACAATATTTACAAGATAATACTTTTTTTCACAAATCTGAAAAAAGGGGAGAGAAGGAAGAAGAAAGTGACCCTGAGGCTCATATCCTAAGAAGGTATACCTTTGGCATCCAAGTCTTCACTAGTACTCTGTATATATTTTGGACCTTGGACCTATCCCATTAATGCTCTGCCAGTGATCTGCTCTGTCACCATCTACCTATACTATTACCTTAAATGCAAGAACGGTGCCTAATCAAGTAGGAAAAGAAATGTTTATGGCATGTCCATTCTATTTGTCACTGAAGCCTAACACTATGCTTGTACTTTCATTGAAAATGTTCCCTACAGAGGTATAAATACATGTGGAGGGATGTCGACACTGGGAAGTGGGCCCTGATCTTGACATATAAAAGAATAAAAGAATGAAAGAATAATGAATACTGGAACCTAGTGTACCTCAGAAATCTAGGATCTTGGAGTCCCTTAAAAATCAAAGAAGAATGAACAAAGAATGGAAGTTTGCAAGGATCATCACCTTGTAGGAGTAGAAGCCTTATACTTCTCAAACCATTTGATGAATTCCTCTATGAAGTTTTCATCTAGTCTCGTTACCCGCTGTACCCATGCTCTGGCCTTTTTCAAAGCCTTCTTGGCCTAGCCGGTGTACATCCTCATCTTTAGGACCATGTCCTTCATTCCATGTCTCCTTATGATCATATTGGTACAATCATCCATAGTTTTTTTTATCAAAATTGTAGGAGCCGGGCCAAAGTTTTCCTCCATTTTCTCATAAAATCTAGCCATCAAAGAATAAAAAATGGTAAATAATTTCACCCCTTCCAAGTGGAGATTGGTATATTCTTGGATGAAGGCTGCAAAGAACTTAGTATGTTTATGAATTACTAATGGGAAATGGATAACCATCTATTTAAATATATTCTTGACATCTACTCAAAAATTAAGTTTCATGAGGCTTGTCTCCAAGAAACTAACATCCCAATCTCTAAGGAGGCTTACAAACATTATTTCTTCTTCTCCCAAGGCACATATTTTATTAAGAATCTTCATCTATCTGTCATGCCATGTGGAGTCATTATTCCATAATTCTATTTCTTGGCAGATATCACACCTAGTTTGTGCAACCTCAAAATAAGAATTTAATGTGTTGGGCAAGATGTTCTGGACCTTCTCCACTTTCTCAGAGATCCACTAGTCTATAATCAATCCTTTAATTTTTATCAATTTTAAAGAATCCATCTTGACCCATGGAATGAATTCCAGGGTGGATGCCTCAGGTCTCTAAGAGGAAATGGGGAAAGAAGCTAGGTCCCAAAAAATTTCCTCATATTAGGATAATTTTGCCTTCAAGTCTTGCTTTCTTTTATGCTCTTTTTCTATCCTCTTGTGTGTTTGGAGTGTGGTGTCATTGAGGTTGTGTAACTTACCCCATTTGTTCCATTTTCCTAGCTTAATCTGGGTATCCTGGTAGTCCTCGAGGGTGACCTCTGATTGATCCTTATCCATAGGTGCAATGGCCACCTCAACTATGGTTTCTCCTCAGTCATTTCTCTTCGTAGACAATAGACTTTTCACCTTATTTTCCTTTTTTTGTGGGGAAAGCTCGACCATAATCTCCTACAAGGAGGTCCTCTAATGCTTCGGGGATTTTTCTTTTGAGCCTAGACGCCAACCATTTTTGTTGAGATGGGGCATTAGATGTTGTAGCCATAGTGTCTAGGGAGTGGACATCATTCCTTCTTGGCCTTGTGTTTGATTAAGAGGAGGATTCCCATAAGCCTCCATCAATAGGGACTGAGAGAGGTTTTTTTAACAAACCCGAGCTTTCAATTGCAGGGTTATAGTTATTCCTGAACATCCAATTTCTGCTTGGTTGGTTTCCTTCTTCTGTTGTCTTATTCACTTTCTCCTCCTACAGCCTTTGGAGCTCTTATTTTTCTTTATTTTTGAGCTCTTCTCACAACCTATTTTTGGCATCTTCCTTCACCTTTTGATGAGCTTCTTCATTTCATTTTATTTCTTCCTCCCGCTTCCAAAGGTTTTCCTTCTCTTCCACCTTCCTTTTCTCTTCCTCTAGGTGCGCCCTTTCCTCTTCTCTCTTCCATTACTCAGGATTATTTTGGACCTCTTCTTTCTCTTTGAGTTGTTGAGCCTCGTGATCCTGGGCTTCCTATTCCTTTTTGGAGTTTTTTTTACCTCTTTCTGGGCCCATTCTTTCTCTTCGACATCTTCTTTGTCCATGGCCATGCAAAGAGATTCTTCTTCCTCTTCCTTCTGAGTATGCTCCTCTTCCAAGACCTAATTTTTCCTTGCTACTTCATTTTATTCTCATAAGATGGCATCCAGGTCCTCCAAAGTGAGCATCATACTCTCATCTTTCGCCTCCTTAGGAGCGAGTTCTTTATTTATTTTTTTACCTGGTCAAGGACTGGCTCTTCTTTTGGCACATCCTTGGTTGTTTAATCATGTTGTTCCTGGAAGGGAACCTATGGTGTGAGGTCCAAGAGGCTTGTGTCTATATAATTATTTGGAGTGGGTTGGGTTCTAGAAATATACATGCTAGAATGCATGAGTGGGGCATCATCTTTTGAGTGCGTCGACTCACTATCCTCATTCACATTTATTGGCGTTATTGTTGGTGAGGAAGAACCTTTTCCATTGGCGGTGGATGAAAGGTGAAAACCACGAAGAATATTCCCTCATAATGCTTCTAGTTCAAGAGGGGCAGACCCAAAGGGGTTCGACGGAGAGCTCAAAAGTTACCTCTTGGTTTGCAGCGGACAACAGTCGCCTAGCTCTCTTTATTTTCTTTCCTAACTCCAGCATCCAGACAACAGTTGCCTAGCTCTCTTTATTTTCTTTCCTAACTCCAGCATCACCTCTTATTTGGAGGTGCCTTCTAGGGGTATGATTTCTTGGAGGATTTACGTCCTTTTTTTGTTCTTTCCTCCACTCATATTTCTTTGGGCCCTGCTTATTCTGGGCCTTTTCTCTCTATGAACTTCAGAGGAGGTGGTGATGAAAAATGTTGTGGCTACAGATGCTTACATCCACTAAAAAATCTATAATGATCAACTCCTCGAAATGGTCCCAATGGAATGGGGAGAGACGCTTCTTGTCTATTTCTTAGGCCTCATAGGTTGGATCTACAATATCCTCTTTATACTCAAAATTCTTTAGAATGTCTCAAAGATAAAAGGCTCTCATTGTGGGAGCAATCATCCTGTAAAATTGACGTCGCCTTTGGTCAAAATTGCAGGTCCGCCCAAAAATCTTCAATGTCTATCTTGCGTGTAGGATAGGCATTGACAAAGAATCCCCTTGATTTCCTTCTTGGGATCATAATCATCATGCATATAATTAAACTCTTGGAGATTCAGACTCTCTAATTCTATGACTACCTCTTTGGCAGCGACATCAAAAGGGCACTTGTAATGTCCATGTGAGAATGGGAAGCCGACCCCCGACTTGTGTTTAGCAGTCATCAAGGCCTATGCCTAAAAAATATGCTTGAAAAAATCCAGAAAAATTACCTTATCTGTACAGTGTTTGGGAAGAACGTATGGCTTCCCTATAAATCCATCTGCTCTTATATATGTACATGTTTTAAACTAGGTGAACCAACACTCCCATTTATCTACAAATACCATCACCTTCTGGGAGAGCCAAAATCTGATGTTTCCCATCAACCTATTTAATCTGTCAAAAATGAAGGTGTCATTGACGTGGTGAAAATTAGAACACTCCCAGGGAAATAAGTCACTTGGGTTTTCTCCCCTAGTTTCTCAGGTTTCTATACCTTCTTGGCGATGATTTAGCCTAGCCACTATCTACACTATGTAGGAAGTCATGTATAAATATTGGGTGCCACTTTTCACTGCTAGGAGTTGTTTACTCAATTGATCAAAAATTATCTGTGACCAGTAAAAATACACAGATCCACTACATATGCCCACTATGAATTAATACATCCACGAATAGTTCTTTGTATCTAATTTCCCAAAAATGCGGCTCATTATGACAATTAAGGCTTGGAGGGGTGGATGGAAGTTAGAGTGCAGAATAGTATATGACATTTTGGCTCCGTCCTTCTGGGGATGAGAAAGCTAGTTGTTGTTCAAAAACCTTTTATATTGCAGCTCTCCTTCTTGATATTGATCCAGACAAAACTCCTCAGTGCCAACAGTGGGTTTGAATTTATCCGAGAGCCGGAGGATCATGTGGAATGCATACGCAGTAAAACTGGAAATCTCCTTATTCTTCGCATTGATGCCCTTTTTGTTAGGGTCCAAGTAATGTTGAGAAAATGTGAGTACAAAGTCAAGATATGGGAAGGACTATGGGAAGGAATTTGCATGAAGGATTGTGGATTTATTCATCTCCTTATAGAAGGAAGAGCCCACAGGTGGGTTCTCTATAGTGGATCTAATGCTTCCCAAATTGGCATCCCTCATATCAGTGTCTATTATGTTTTGAACCTTGCTTTTGATCTTGGATATCTTGACCTACCCTTGGTTATATATATATATTTCATTATGTATGGGGTATACATTATTTCATTGTGACCGGGGTATACATATTTCATTATGCCCACGTTCTTATCCAACTACAACTCCACCTTAGTCTTCTTGGCTGGAGGAGCCAATGGTACTAGGTTTAGGTCCACTTCAGGTGCTTGAACAAGTGCTTCCATGGTGTCAAATTGTACACTAGAAGAATGAAAAAGGCCATATTCAGTACCTCACAAAGATAAATAAACATTATCACTCTTTATACTAATACTTCAGAGATTGGGGGTTGGAGTCTAGGTCTGAACATCCTGGTCCAAGCTTCTGTTAAGAATAAGAGATGGCCAAGTAGGGATCCCCATGACATAAATCCTAGAAAAACCTTGGTAACTTTGGATTGTAGGGGAGAGGGGTTAGGAACACTAGATTGAGAATCCAGTAAAAGATCTTTCTTATAAGATAGGGTAGCTCAGGGGCAAGACCTCTGAACCCAAAATATGGTGTCTATTGAAACTTGATTCTCTTCTACCGTAGCTTGAATCTAGTGAGGAAATTAGTTCTCGGCTGTGAAAGTTTTAGAATAAGCAGTCCAAGGGTATATACTTGAACTTTGGCGATCTTGGATGCTTGGTCGTATGTGTGAACATGGCTAGTCTCCCACACTTAAGTCTCTGAAGGGAAACAAACTAATTGCACCCTTGGAATTGTTGGTAATGTTAACAAGAAAAAAATTTCAAGAGAAAACTCCTCGGTGGCAACTGTGAGTTTTCATTTATCTAAGAGCTGGAGAACCATGTGGAACACGTTTGGAGTAAAATTGACAATCTCCTTATTCTCTGCATTAATGCACTTTTTGTTCAGGTTGGAGTAATGTTGGGAAAATGTGAGTACTAACTCCAGAGATGGGAAGGACTATGGAAAGGAAGTCACACAAAAGATCATGGATTTCTTCAGCTCCTTATTGAAGGAAGAGCCTAGAGGTGGGTTCTCTACATTAGCTCTGATGCTTCCCAAATTAACATCCCCAACGTTAGTGTCTTTTATTTTTTGAACCTTTCTTTTGATCTTGGAGATATTGACCTGCCCCTAGTATACATATTTTATTGTGGCCAGGGTATACATATTTCATTTTGGTCGGGGTCTTATCCAATAACAACTCCATCTTAGTTTTCTAGTTCAAAGGAGTTGATGGTGCTAGGTCTGGGTCCACTTTGGGTGCTTGAGCTAGTGCTGCCATGGTGTCAACCTACACCCTACAAGAATGAAAAAGGCCATATTGAGTACCTCAAGAAGATAAATAAACATTATCTCTCCTTATACTAATACTTCAAAGATCGGGGGTCAGGAGTCTAGGTTTGGTCATCTTGGTCCATGATTCTCTTAAGAATAAGGGATGATCGGGTAGGGATCCTAAGGACATAAATCCCAGAAATAGCTTGGTAAATTTGGATTGCATGGGAGAGGGGCCAAGAAAAATGGATTGATGATCCAGCAAAAGATCTTCCTTGTAAGATAGGGTATCTTGGGGGAAAGACCTCTGGACCCAAAAATTGGGTGTCTATTAAAACTTGAATGTCTTCTACCCTAGTGTCACTCAAATTAGGAAATCAGTTCTTAGCTGTGAAAGTTTTGGAATAAGTGACCCACAGGTATAGACTTGAAATTTGAGGATCTTGGATGCTTGGTCGCGGGGGTGAACATGACTAGGCTCCCACACTTAAGTCTCTGAAGGGAAACAAATTAATTACACCCTTGAAATTACTGCTGACATTAACAAGCAAAAATTCATCATACGGGTGGTTCAAATCAAGAGGAATTTTGCAACAATAATTTATCTAAAACACAAAAAACCCTAGACAATGAATACACCTTTGCTTAGAAGGGGAGTGTATATTAACTTAGTACGACACAAAGAAAATTGGAAAACATAAAAATCGTAAGTTGCAGAGCCCTAAAAACAAAAGTCCTCAACCAAAAACATGCAACATTGTTAATTTGGGGCATGAGGAGGCACACAAACCACAAAATTGAAGAACCCTAACTCGACTAGGGTTTGGATTTCACTTGATAATCCTTTATTTCTAACCTATTGATGAAGAACCCTAAACTAAGAAACTAAAGAACATGAAGAAAAAATAAAAATGAAAAAAACCAATGCGAGAAAACCAAACAAGCGGTGGAGAAACCCTTACTTGTTTACAATTCACACAAAGAAAGACATAAATCCACCTAAAAATAGTTGAGGACACAACAAGATCTTTAAAAACAAGGAAAAATTAGGTCTTTAGGAAGCTTTGTTGCACTTAGAGCTCACAAATGCTTTTAATAACTTAGTGAGTAAAAATGAGCTCAGAAAGGGCATTTTATAACAAAGGCAGACTGACTGCATTTAATGCACTTCCTTTAGGGTTATTGACAAGTGGGTTTCGCATGCTGAAAGTACACTACAAAGAGTCTAGCGACTAAGAAATAATTATGAAAAATCTGAGACCCGAGGATCTAGCCAAATATGAGACAAGTTGGGGCGGGACTTCGGAGTCCCAGACTCTGAAGTACCAAAAAGGAAACAACAAAATAAGCAAGCAAAAAGGAACGAGAAAAAGAAAAGAGTGGGACCCAACATTTTCCCAAAAGATGTCGGGACGAGTATGTAGGGCATAACAGGATCCTTATGAGAGTCATTGGAAGGTAGCCAACCTATTTTGAGGTACGTCTAGGGAGCTTCACACTTTGACATGTTATTATACGTCATGAGTTTCCCAAATTGTAGGCTTCATTGAGTCAAAATTTGATTGATGATGTTGATGATCTAAAATTTTCTTCTAGGCTTTTGCCTTTATTTTGGTTTGATTTCTTGTTCATGCAAGAAGTAGATGACTATTGCATTCTTATTGATATAGGTTGAGTATTGAGGTACAACATTGGCTAGTCATGAGATTTTTTGGATTCATCAACTAAATTAAGTTTCTCACTCATCTTCATCACTCTACTACTCTTTAGTGTGATAATTAGAGTGTCACTCATATTTCTCATGGTCCAATAGAGCATTAGTTTACTAACCGTTTTTAGATCCACATGCACTTCATCAAGTAGCTCATCTAGGATGGTGTTCTTAACTTGGAGTACTTGCCTATACAATAGCAAGTTGCAGACATACTTACTAAACCTTTGACTTCACCTCATTATCTTCTATTGCAATCAATGCTTGGGATTAAATAATTTGTCCTTAGGAGGCCTTCGCAAGTCCTCCTTCCTTCACTTTTAGTGGTTTTTCTGCATACTTTTAAATCTTTTGGATAGGAATTTTCCTCTTTTCTCCATTTGCGAGAGACTTTTTGTACATGGGTACCTCATCAAGTATTGTTGTCATGATCTATATTTTGTATTCTTACATTGTTATTCCTCCCTAAGCTTCATTTAAGGGGAGGCGGTGTGAAAAGGGTTATTCTCTTACTAGTTTTTCAAGGGCATATTCACACCTTATTAGTTAAGTTTACTTAGGCATATTCTAGAGAAAGCCTTGTATTCATATCTCTTTTTGCCTTATTGCATATAATTATGACATTTGTCTTAATAATATGCCCATATAGATTTGACCTTGCCTTTATAAGAAATATACTTTTTTCATGTTGTAACACACTATATCATATTGTATTCTTGTTTTGTCGAATAACATCTTTCACAATTACTTATTTCTTGCATGTGTGGAGGATATTTGGTGTTGCAAATTGAAAATCTTTGTTTCTCACTTCGACAAGATGGTCTATGGGATAATAGGCCCTATCATTTTAGATTTCTAAAGTGATAATATTTTTCTATTTAATTTAATGATAAGCCCTCCTATTTTCTTGGTAATTTCCTCTAATGTAGCACTTGTATGATTAGTTTAAATGTCAATGTAATTTTTTAATCTAAAATAATTATTTTAAGATTCCAACTATGTTGTCAATGCAAAAAGGCTCAATGTCTATCCTCCCATTCTTCTTTCAACCTTTGTAATTTATCTATACTTCCATTAGAGATGATGTGAGATAGTCTTTAATTGATGTACACAAATATTTAATTTGATGAATGTTTGGCTCTATATAGGCCTTTTACTAATGATCATAAGTGGTGTCAAATTTATCAAGTTAATATTCATCTTTGTCCTTTGTGCCTTTTCCCATGTAGACTTCCAAAATTATCTAAAAAAATTTTTTTATTATTTTTCTATTATAAGGACATTTATTTAAGTGGATCTTCTATTTTCTTATCATCTTACATTTATTTTCATTGTTGAATTATTTCTCTCATTCAAGACTACTTTTCTTACAACCTTGGGGGGCTCTTTGTGCACTTCAATCTGTTCATTTTTTTAAATATATTAAAAGGTGCACCATAGTAATGGATTAAATAAGAAATACATGCTTGTTTTAGCTAGAATAGTCTCATAAAATTTTCTTCTAATAATGCATTTTTGGATTGTCCTATTTATTTTCATTTTAAATTTGAAGTGCTAGTAGCCCATAATTCATACCTTTAAAGAATCACTAGAATTATGAATAACCCCTATATAAGAATAATTCTCCAATCTCATAACTCTAAATCTCTCCTTTTTTTTTTCTTTTTCTTTTTTCTTATTATAAATCTCTCTAACATCCCAAAGTTTTATTCTTTAAACAAGTTTCCTAAGTTTGTTGTTAAAGCCAATTCCAATGTATTTGCACTCTATTACTTGTTTAATAATCTCTTCAAGATAATCTTGGTCTTGTTGGTTTTAACTTGCATATCCACCTCTTTATAAAAGTTGACAAAGGTTTATAGATATTCTTCTAACCTTTAATCAAACTACCAATCAAAATGAGATTGTTGGAATACAAAAGAAGCATAATAACGTACCCTCCTAATGGAACACCATCTCCACTTGGCACATTAAGTTATTTTTCAAGTTTGTTGATAAATAAGCCACAAAGAGTATGAGATAAAGGGTGTGCTTTCTTAATTCTAATATTGCTCCTAAAAGTTTCTAAAAGGTCTTAAGTTGTGATTTTCAAATTTTCTAAAAGGCATTCTTAAGTTATGGTTTTCACTCAAACTTCTTCATGGATTAAAAATACAAGCACTTTGTACTACTTTGGGATGCTTAGATATTTTAATCTACACTATTTATTATTCTTGATAATCAGGTTAGAAGCTTTCTTGAATTCAACAAAATGTCAATAAGCTTCATCTTTTTCATTTCAAACTTTTTCAATGTATGTTTCAAAATAATCCCTATAATTTATCATTTGAATATTCTTGGTTTAAAATCCCCATGCCCTTGTTTCCTCTTATATTTTTCTTATATTGACTAACTAATTTTGTGTTCAACTATGCTCAAACAACTTTGCAAATAACAAATTGATCATGATGCTCTTGTAGTTGTAAGAATTGTTAGCATTTCCAATCTTAAAAAGAGGTACATTGCTACTTGTTAGTTGTCCAATCTCTTAGAAACCCAAGTTGAGTCATTTCTAATATTTCCTAATTATGAGGAGCAAAAGTATTCAGCCCCATTCTAAGTATTCTATTTGAAACTCTAACATGTCAGAAGCATTTAATAACCCCATCTTAATATTGCCATGTTGATTGTGGGGAGCACCTTAGCTTCCACTCTTGCTCATATACTTTTTTTTGTATATTCAAGTCATTGGGTGGAAGTGATGTTATACTTTGTTTGTATTTTCATTAGTGAAATTCTCTCTAGAATAATTTTGAATAATTCTTCTCTAGATATGTCATATCTTCTCTCTTCATGCTTATGAATTCTTTTTTTTTGCATAATTATTATTTGTACATATTTACATTCTTTTCTCTTTACATGACTCTTTGAGAGCTCTTCTTTGTAGCTTTGCATTTCTCTTTGAACCAAGCATTTGTTAGAAATCCATTTGTTTTCTTCTTTGTATTTTTGCCCCTTTTCCATCTCCCAAGGGCCTCTTGAATTTTGTTTATTAACTCGTTGTTTTAGAAGCATTTTATTCTTTTTTCTTCTTTTGTATTCTTAATTCTAGCAATTCCTTGAAAACAAAATAGTTTTCTTGAATTATAAGGATTTTCTACTTTGCTATAAGTTGGTGGTTGGATTGCTCTTTGAAAATATATACTAGATTTATGATTTAATTTTATGCAAAAAAAAAATTAATGAGAACTATTTTTACAATCATTTTTTACAAACAAATAATATAATCAACCATACTTATTCTATTATATTTATATACATAATTCCCAAACTTCTTTTACCCACCCATACCATTACAAATAATCAAAACTATAATATATCATATAAAATTAATAAATCTTCATCAAAATAATTACTGACCATTAATAATTTTCCTATTACACAAACCATAAAATAAGTTTATCCTATTACTTCATGAAATTCTAATTTGTTCATTTACAATCCTAAAACTGAAATCTCACATAGGAAAACATCCCCATCTTAATAATATGATAATATATGTTTTAAAGGGCTGCCTGTGAAGTATGAGGGGTAATAACAAGCTACAATTCTTCTGACTGTATACTAGTTGTATTCAGCTGTTAATGCTTGTTTGGTTTTGGATTCTGGAAGCCGACACTCGTCGACAAATTAATTTCAGAGGTTTTCATTCCTGAAACCTCAATGCCATCAAAGGGAGTGGATGGCAAGGGCATTAAAGACCGGTAAGGGAAAATGCTCCCAATGCTTGCAGATGGGAGAATGCTCCCAATGCTGAATAACACTGCACATTTTTCAGTCAGAAAATGCCATTGCCATCCACTCCTCATCTTAATCTCCCAGCATTATGTAGAGAAGGCACATTCTGCTTACTACACACAACTCCCCTGAAGACTACATGTCTTCAATTATGGCAGACCTGTATTCTCAAGAACTCGCATGCACAAGTTAAACAAGTCCACTCTTTCATTGCTCGCAGGCGATTTGCATTTGATACACGCACAACTTTTCAGAACAAGCTCATTTACATGTATGTCAAGTGCGGAAGTTTGGTTGATGCCCGTCAAGTGTTCGACTATATGAAAGAACGAGACTGCTTCTCATGGAATACGATTATTGCAGCATACAGAAGATGTGGGTATCCTCACGAATCAGTCACTCTGTTTCATCAAATGCAACAAACTGGTCCCCAACCCGACAATTACACATTTGCCAGCGTGCTCCCTGCGTGTGCCATAATGGGAGCTCTGGAACAGGGTATGGACATCCATCGGAGCATTAAGGATAGAGGAATTTTGTCAGATATTGTAGTTGCAACTGCCCTGATAGACATGTATGCCAAATGTGAAATCGTAGACAAGGCGTGTGAAGTGTTTGAAAACATGCCTCAAAAAACTGTGGTCACATGGAATGCTATGATTGCAGGATATACACAAAATGGATTTGTTGAAAAGGCTTTAGAAACTTTCAAGCAAATGGAATTGGCAGGTGTAAAACCAAACTCCACAACCTTTGTCAGCATCCTCCCTGCCTGTGCCAAAATGGGAGCTTTGGAACAGGGTATGGACATTCATCAAAGCATAAAGGATAAAGAAATTTTGTTAGATGTTGTAGTTTCAACTGCACTGGTAGACATGTATGCAAAATGTGGAAGAACAGACAAGGCTCTTGGACTGTTTGACAACATGCCTCAAAGAAATGTGGTCACATGGACTGCAATGATAGCAGGATACGCCCAAAATGGATTTGTTGAAAAGGCTTTAGAAACTTTCAAGCACATGCAATTGGCATGTGTAAAGCCAAATGCCACAACCTTTGCCAGCATCCTCCCTGCCTGTGCCAAAATGAGAGCTTTGGAACAGGGCATGGGTATCCATAGAAACATAATTGAAACAGCACTTTCGTCAGATATTATAGTTGGAAATGCTCTGGTAGACATGTATGCAAAATGTGGAACAACAGACAAGGCTCGTGAACTGTTTGACAGAATGCCTCAAAGAGATGTCATTTCATGGAATTCCATGATTGCAGGGTATGCACAAAATGGATTTATTAAAAAGGCTGTTGAAACTTTCAAGCAAATGCATTTGGCAGGTATAAAGCCACATTCTACAACATTTCCCACTATCCTCCCTGCCTGTGCCAAAATGGGAGCTTGGGAACAGGGTATGCAGATCCATCAAAACATAGTGGAAGGGGGATTTTTGTCATATATTACAGTTGGAAATGCTCTAGTAGACATGTATACAAAATATGGAAGCATAGACAAGGCGCGTGCATTGTTTGACAGAATGCCTCAAAGAGATGTCATTTCATGGACTGCAATGATTGCAGGATATGCACAAAATGGATTTTCTGAAAAGGCTTTAGAAACTTTCAAGGAAATGCAATTAGCAGGTGTAAAGCCAAATTCCACAACCTTTGTCAGCATCCTCCCTGCCTGTGCCAAAATGGGAGCTTTGCAACAGGGTATGGACATTCATCAAATTATAATGGAGGGGCCATTTTTGTCAGATATTTCAGTTGGAAATACTCTAGTGGACATGTACGCAAAATGTGGAAACATAGACAAGGCACGTGATATGTTTGACAGAATGCCCCAAAGAGATATCATCTCATGGAATGCAATGATTTCAGGATATGCACAAAACGGATTTTGCAAGGATGCTCTCAAAGTCTTCGAATTAATGAAGCACTCTGGAACCCGTCCTGATATTATAAGCTCTATTTGTGTTCTATGGGCATGTGGGCATGCAGGTCTAGTGGATGAGGGTTGTACATGTTTTAATCACATGAGTAACCCTTATTGCATTGCACCTACTGTTGATCATTATGTGTGCATGGTTGACCTTCTTGGCCGTGCTGGTTATCTTGAGGACACCCTAAACTTTATCTTAAAGTTGCCAGTTAAACCTGTGGTGGCTGTGTGGACATGTTTTCTTGGTGCCTGTAGATCACATATGAATATAGGCTTAGGAACATTTACAGCGATGCTGCTTTTTGATTTGGATCCTAAAATTGCTTCAACTTATGTTCTTCTCTCAAACATCTATGCAGAAGTGGGCAGGTGGGGTGAGGTTCAAATGGTAAGGAAATTGATGAAAGATAGAGGAATTAAAAAGATCCCTGGATGCAGTTGGATTGAAAGCCATAAAATGGTACATGCCTTTTGTGTAGGAGACAGATCACATCCACAAACACAGGAGATCCATGCAATGTTAGAGCAATTGGCATGGGAGATGAAGGCAGCAGGGTATTGTCCAGATTCAAAACATCTACCTAATGATGTGGAAGAGGAGGAAAAAGAATTATTTCTTTGCCATCATAGTGAAAAGCTGGCAATTGCATTTGGTTTGTTAAACACGCCCCTTGGAACAACTATTAGAGTTGTTAAGAACCTTCGAGTATGTATTGATTGTCACACTGCAACGAAATTTATTTCCAAGATTGTTGCAAGAGATATTGTTGTGAGAGATGCAAACCGTTTCCATCATTTTAAACAGGGGCAATGCTCTTGTGGAGATTATTGGTGATGCTAAATGAAGCAATCAGAAAAGTAGGCTTGCACTATAATAATGTGCACCATGTTTGACCTGCTGTAACAATGAAGGACAAGGTTCTATTTCCAGTTTCTTGATTTTTTTTTCGTTTCGACCACTTGGCAATATAGAGCGTACTGTTTGGCTCTGTAAAATTAGATGCATTAGAATGCAATGTAGATCACTGTATACACTGTTGGGGGGTGTATTAACATGGACATTTCATTGAATTATTTTCATGAAAGCTGCACATTTATGAAATGAAAAGCATGAGGAGGTGGAGAATGGGGAGATGAGGAACACTTCAAATTAATAGAAAGATGTTTGACCAGCAAAAAAAACATCTGAGACTAACGATTACCCATGTCATTTTGTTTTACTCTTTTTTTTGGATTAGTAGTATTATCTTTTGGTTATGTCAGATTGACCGAAATTAAATTTCACATTATGAACTTGGTATGCAATTTTATGTAAGTGCATTAGATCGTGTCTCATCATGGTTAGATATATCTAATATTACTTCACATCTCTTTGCATGCAAATATAGATAATATACTTGTGAATGACTACAGATACTTTTTAATTTGATTTGGTTTCAGTTAATTCTGTTTTAATTATAAATAAATTATTATAATAAGATTTTTTTATTGATCAAAGTTGTAAATTATAATAAGAATTTTAGAAATTTTTAATATAATTTATAATTTTGATCAATTAAAAGAAAATGAATTTTAGAAAAATACAATGGGAGAGATCATTAGGATTAGGAATAATTTTACAATTATATTCACAATGAGATCAAATAGATTAATTTATTCATGTTTGAAAAATCTAACAAATGATAACAATGGTTATATTCCATCTGATATGACAGAAATTGATTGATTTTGTATTAATTGTATACAAATGCTAGAGAGTACTAAATTCTATATCCCACATCTAATATTTGTTAACAATCCTAAATCAATACTACATTAAAAAGCTTGAGATTTTGTACTTGTTTCATGTCAAAAAAATATTAATTGAAGATTGAACTGATAATGTTATAAGACATATGAGTCAAATCACTAAATTTGTTTGTAAAACTAAATTGTTTTGTAACTATCACTCATAGTTAATACTTAAGGTTCCATGGAACATCTAGAATAATAAATGAATATTTTATATATGCACTACCATAGCATGTAGCCTTTGTTGGAAGCATATTGATTTTCATTAACACTAAAAATGATTATAAAATGATTTTGTTTATCACATTTTAAAAGTGAGCAATGTGGCAATACTTCTTTAAATCATAACATATATGTGTCACCACCAAGAAATTTTATTATTAAGAAAAAAAAAATCGAGGCTACAATATAGATCAATATCTAGGTCATAAAGAATGTTAATTTCATAAATATGTGGAAATGTATACCAAATACACATTGTAAACCACAAAATGTACCACATTAATATCACATAATTTAATAATAGTTGTTTTAAGTTCAAGATGATGAGATTGTATTTTACATCTTTCTTTTTACACAATAGAAATAGCATTTTGAGAAGGATCTCATCCAATGCAATTGTCCCTAGTACCTCTACTAAATCTTCCCATCATGCTATGTCTTGATATGAAGCTCCATTAATAGATATTGAAATTTGGTATTCACAATTATCTTTAGGTGCCACATTACTTTTCTTATAAGATCAAGGGGGGACATTTATAAGGAAACCATCCTACATAATGACTACGTTGATTAAATAGGTAAAAAAATGTAACTACAACATAAAATTAAGTGTCAATCGAGTTTGGAACATGTGATAAAATGGTTATAAATTTAAAATAGAACTTGAAGAATTGTGTATCAATTCAAATTAGAAAAATAAATTTATTCAAGAACATATAAACAAACACATAACATTGGATGTACATGGAAAAAACCTTTTAGTAAGAAAATCCACCATCAAAAAGAGGGTAAGTGTGCATTAATCCAATAGAATAGTTACACTAGTACATTCAACTTTCTCCAATAGAATAGTTATACTGATATATTTTAACTTTCTCCCTTCAATTTACAATATTTCAGCAACATAATAATGTTCAACCTATAAAAGAGTCCTAAAATAATTATCTAAGGCATTCAATTTATAGAGAACCTAAGGGGGAAATCCACAAATGAATTTCCAAAACTAAAAGCACCATGACCTATGGTATGGTAAAAAACATATGCTATCATGTGACAAAATCCAATGCTTCCATGAATAGAAATTGTAACTAATGAAGAGTGAGACATATTTCCAAATATGACACATCAAAATGGGGTAGTCAACTCATGTGGACCCCACTTGACACCTCAAAAAATTGCTCCCCTCTCTCCTTTACCACCCATAATCAAGAAAGCAATGCAAATGCATTTCAATCACTTTGTAACTCCACTATAATAATCCACATCCCTTATAAATTCCACTACGAAATGAATAGATAATTCACAAAATCACCACTTAGGCATCCATGTATCCTCCATAGAAGTAGAAAATTGTTTTTGGATCTCATGTGGCCAAGAATGGGAATGCTAGGTAGTTGCTAAGAAAATAAATGTATAGGTTCAACATCATTTTAATGGCCAAGAAGAATAAAAGAACCCATAGCCAAAAGCAAACAACAAGAAACATTTCTAAACAAAAAAATGATATTCACAGTTGAGAATGTCTTGAGTTTTCCAAAATCATGAACTATGATTGAATCATTGGAATTGAAACAACTTTGCAACAAACTAATGTAAACATATTTGTATAAGAATGTTGCCAAAAGGAAATAATACTCATTTGACAGTTTTTCCCATTGCATTAAAATTTGAAAAGATAATAAAATCTTGTTCATATGCACAAAGATGGGGGCTAGAAAGTGGTCAAATTATTTTCAGAAGTGAGATAAAAGGTAATGTACTCATGCTATGAATCATCTGTGTTATAAATGTGATTGCATTCAGGTTTTGTTAATTCAAGTTTGAACTCAAATTATAGTGTGAATGCATAATGATAAATAAAAAATAAGATAAAATGTGTAAAGGTTGCAGTCTCATTTAATATTAGAAATGTGTTTAATAGTGAATTGGCATTCATTAATAATACATTGATGTTGAAGAGGTAATCTCATATCAACCTTTTGATAGATTCAATTAAAAATTAGATGATGTTTCCTTAAATTGGTTCAATTAGTTCAATTTTTCTTTTTATTTGATCGAAACTCTTCTCCAACCTAAATTCCTTTCTTGCCTAATTAAGATCATGATGAATTAAACCCTCATCAAAATACTCCTACAATTCTCATCAATCAACTAAAAATACAACAAAATACTAAGGACGAATTAAAAAACGTACAAACTAAGCTTGAAATATTGATATAAACCTCAAGGAATCTTTGATAGTACAAGCATCCATTGACAAGATTTATATCATCCTCAAAATCCTTTTTTTCCTCACATTAGGAAACCTATAAAGAAAGGAATATTATATAAAAAAAAAAAAATCTATCTTATGATAAAGTGAAGGAAAAATAGGCAAAGAAAATTTATGTACACTATTTTTTGACCTAAGAACTAATACACATTTAGAAATAATTTATAAACATTTCCCAATCTATTCATGTATATATGGACTAATAAATTGAATTTAACATATGAGACTAGTGGTGGATGATGTTTGACTATCCTCCATGTAATAAATATGAGCTACCACAATATTTCTTGAAAAATATTATACTGTGGATTTATCTTTAATGAGATCTTGAATTATTCAAGGATCATCAAGATTTCTAGGTTACAATAAAAGCCCATACTCAAGGTAAAGAGTGACATATCATGCACAAAATTTATTAACAAGACCCTTGGTTATTTGTCTATTTACCATGTCACAATATATTTAACTATGAAGGATAATGTAGATATTTAGATACTACAATTTGTTAGTTTACTAACCAAAACCTTGGTTGTAAATAACATGCATCCATCCCATGGTGATGAGGGTGATCCTTTGATGTGTGAGGTATCAACATGTTTATCTATAGGGAGGTTGTCTTTCAATCTTTAAGCCACTAATATGTTAGAGTGACAAAGGCCTTCCTACTTGGAAAGTGGTTAGCCTTAAGATCATTCATTATTTTTAATTAGAGGTTTACTAGAATATCCAAGTTGGAGGGTTCTTTGTCTTGTCTATTTAGGGGGCTATGTGTATAATATCAAAGATCATTCACAAATTTAATGGCTTAACATAATGAAATTAATTGTCGGTAGAAATGTTAACTTGGAATACAAAAAATTCATTTGTGTTATTTTGTCCATTTTCAAAAAAAAAAATCTAAATTTTTATAGTAGTAAAAAGATGTGTTAAAGATATACTTCATATGACAAAAAATTCAAAAAGTCACTTACAATATCTTCCTTATGTGAACAAAAAATCCCCAAAAAATCACACACAAGGGTAACACTTATCTCAATATGTCTAAAAATAGAGAAGTGCATGAAAAAGATGTTCAAAATGTCCAAATAGAGTAAAGTGATGGAAATACATGTAGAACAAATAGAGTAAAGTTATCCAACATAAACAAAAGGCTTACAAAAGCCAAAAAAAACCAAGTTATCATCCATGATGTGAAAACACAAAAAAATGAATAAGATATACCTAGGAAAAAATATAGGAAAATTGCATGGATTGATGTGAAGAGCCCAAAGAGACCTTTGCAACATTGCAAGAATCTCAAAAAAAATGGCAAAAAGATAGCAACTTGAGAGTAAAAACATCACATTTGACTTAAATGAAATATAACTTTACTAACAAAAAAATCTCAAAAAGAGACTAGTACCATTAGATATCTCTCTAAAATAGCTTTCCAACAATATCTAGATTTTGAAAATAGAGCTCGTTTGGTCAAGTTATGGCCCTAAAAGTGCAAAAAAGAAGGCTGAGTTTGGAGGTCTGGTATGAAAAAATGGTGCTAAATCTAATATAAATACCACAACAAGAAAAATGGCACTAGAATCAACTCTCTGACGATATCTTGTTTGCAAAAAATAGAGACCGTATGTGTAAGTTATACTCGATTTCATGAAATTTCTCTAATTGGGAAAAAAATATCCAAGTTGGAGGGTTCTTTGTCTTGTCTATTTAGGGGGTTATGTGTATTATATCAAAGATCATTCACAAATTTAATGGCTTAACATAATGAAATTAATTGTCGGTAGAAATGTTAACTTGGAATACAAAAATTCATTTGTGTTATTTTGTCCATTTTCAAAAAAAAATCTAAATGTTTATAGTAATAAAAAGATGTGTTAAAGATATACTTCATATAACATAAAATTCAAAAAGTCACTTACAATATCTTCCTTATGTGAACAAAAAATCCCCAAAAAATCACACACAGGGGTAACACTTATCTCAATATGTCTAAAAATAGAGAAGCCCCTAGTCACATGCAAACCTTGGCTAAGTGTTGATGGCTAGAAAGTGGTGCTCTAGTGGCGGAGTGTTGGGAGGGCGTTGAAGCTCTGTTGGAGCACTTGGAGCTCTAAGAGTGCACTCCCAAGCTCTGAGGAGCTTCCAAATTAGAGCTCACTCTAGAGCTCTTGGAGCTCCCATAATAGATTCCACTCTAGAGATTTTGGAATTCCCAGAGTGGAACTCACTCTGGAGATCTTTGAGCACAAAGAGTGGAGCACTCAGAGTACACTCTAGAGTGCCTAGAGATGCCAAAGAAAAGTGTGTTCTAGAGTTCCTGAAGAACTTTTGGAGTTCTCTAAGAGCTCTTTACAAACTTTTACAAACTATTAGGGGTCTGTATGGACCAAAAGAATTTATGTCAAAAAATGTGTGATCTTCAATTTTAGTGAAACGACAAGTGATTTGAGGGTTTTTGGGTGCTCTGATCATGACACTAATGTTGAATTTGGTCCAAAGTGTGCAAAAATATGTGTCAAGATTTTGTACTTTCCTTACAATGTGTGCCCATGGAAAATACCACCTAGACCCTCAAATGCTCAAAATTTGATGAAATGACAAGTGATCTTGGAGTTTTGGGATATTGCGAGCATAATGTTGAGGTATAAGAAGCTCCAAAAAAAATGCTCAAATCCAAATTCATACAATAGTGAAAATTTAGGGACCCTGCAATTCCCTTGAGAAAAAAAACCTCCAAATAGTGAGAACGGTTTTATTGAATCCATGCTATGATACCATGTTGAATTTTGTAACACAAGCACCTAGGGATCAAATGACAAAATGAAAACACTTTCTACAAGCAAGGGTAGAAAGAAAGAATTGCTATACTTCTCAAGTGCAAAAAATAATACAATATTGCAAGATGAATTACAATGAAGATATCAATTTCTTTTATAGAAAGCAATAGCCCTAAAAACATGCAAAAGCTAACTCAAACTAAAAATAGAAAACTAGAGCTAGATATGAAAACTAGAAGTGCATGATATGCACAATATGAGAACTGGAGCCCAGCTGGACTGAACTATACTATATTAGGCTCAACTTAGTGAAATTAATCTAGGCATGCTTGTGCAAACATGTGCTCAATTATGCATAAGAATATGCTTGATAATATTCTTGAGCATGTGCGCAATCAAGTTATGAAACATATACCTAATGCTACAAATATGCATGCTCTAACACAACATCCCAAAGTTTAACAATACAACCGTCAAGCTAATAATTGTTGGAGATTTGATTCTGAACAGTTGATTGATTGTATGTTTGTCATTGATGACAACATATAATACACAGCAGTACTTCTGTATGTACTTATCCATATGACGACATGAAGACTTGCGTGGATAGATACATGTTGTTGACATGTTTATTGTGCTATGTTCATACACCCAGACCCAGATATGAGGTTTAAGTAAAGATATGTAATTCTATTATTGGTGGTTACAGTTCTGGGAGTATAACGGTTTAAGGCTGACATATGTGACGTATTCTTGAGTTGCACCTATCTTCAGGATATGCGTGTGTATATTCATGATTAGTTATGAGTTGGTGATATTAGTCTAAAGGTGCCAAACGTGTTTCAAGAAGATTGCAAAGTTATGGTTAAATTGGTGAAGCCGACTTAGTGAAGCGACGTGTCTATTCAGTTTATACTCACGCGGTTGTAATTATGCTTGCGCGCTTAGTAGAGTTGACAAGGATGTTATGAAGAGTTGTGTAACAAGTCCCATGATCTCATACTTGGTGTATGTACTTATAGAAGGTCATTTGTGATAAGAAGAGTTGCGAAAGCCAGAGATAAGAAAAGCATAGCAAAGTGTTAAAGCAGCAGAGCTATATTTATCATATATTGATAATATAGATATTGAAGTTGAAGCTTTTAGAATACAGATAAGATTGTTTTAGTGCTTTACAAGAGGTTAAAGCATCGGCGCACAAAAGGAAATGATCAGACAAGTAGTGTCACAAGCAGCAGTTCATCTTGTTGATATAGTGTGTATCAAATATCTAGAAGGTTGTAGCCTTCACCACTTGGACAGTGAGTCCACCACCCCTAACAGGGTTATTGTAAAAGACTCCTAACATGGTTAGACCCTTAACCAAGTCACTATACTACTGCATTGTACTGAACAACTCCTAACAGGGTTGAAAGATCTTTTAACAGGGATTACTATAAATAGTATAGTTCTTTGTGGGTACTAATTCTCACCGGGGTTTTTACCATTTGGTTTCCCCGTAACCAAATTGATGTGTTGTGTAATGTCTTATCTGAATGTGTATTTAATTTATATCAATCTAGATTAATAGGTACAAAATATTTAAAGTTGTTGATAACTTATTCACCCCCCCTCTCAGTTATCCCTGAGTATTCTAAAAATTGGTATCAGAGCCAAGTGCCTTGGAGAGAAAGCCTAACAGCTTAAGGTAGATCAGATGACATACTTCAGAAAAGAGAGTCCTAAGTTTGATGGAGAGAACTATCTGGATTGGAAGAACAAAATGATAACACATCTACAATGTGTTGGCTTTGAGATCTTTGAGATTGCTACACAAGAAGTTGATATTCCATCTTTAAAAGACCTTGCAAAGGATGATGCTACAAACAAACAGAAGGAGGTATTTGGTGGTACCCTAAATTTTGAGAATTTAGAAGTCCCAATCCATTATCAAGAAGCAATTTTCTCCATACTAAAAAAATTAAAGGAAGGAAGCTTTATGACACAAATAAATAGAACTAACTAATCGAAGCCTTCAGAAAATGTTGGAATTTCAACCTGCTACAAAGATGATGCCAACCAAGGTTGAAGATGGTCAAATTTTAAAAATATAAAACCGACCCAGTTTGGGAAATCAAATTTCCTATCTTCAAAAAAAATCTTAGCTTTTCATGATGTGTTTTGGATTTTCAACCAAAGCCAAATCCGAAAGTTAGGTAGTTATTTTTTAGTTAGTTTAGTATTTTTTTAAAATATTTTATAATAAGGGTTGTGTCTTTTCTGTTAGAGTAGTTATATGTTAGCTAATAATTAAATCATTTAATTATTAGTTTATCATACTCTAGGCTTAAGTTTCACTTAGGCGCTTTATAATTCTTTAGGGTTTTAGCCTTTAGGGTTTCGT
>MU223293.1:875199-888172 GCA_018584345.1 Thuja plicata
GGAAGATTCTAATTTTAGTTATTGTGCAGACACCAGGGTTGAACATCATTACAGAGTACATAATGGGATACATCCTTCCTGGAAAGCCCATTGCCAACGTTTGCTTTAAGGTTTATGGGTACATGAGTATGAGCAGTCAGGCAGTTTCATTCTTGTCAAACTTCAAGCTGGCGCATTATATGAAAATCCCACCTCGCTCCATGTTTCTTGTGTAGGTACATTCTGTAATACCCTCTCCTTTATAGCTAGGAAATATTTCATGTTCACCAAATAGTAGATCCAATGGGACTGTTCACTTCTCAAATTAACAAAACCACATCTTTTGGTTTTACTTTTTAATAGTAGATTCTCTTTTTGGGTATCTCATCATTATGATTTGAAATGAAAAATATTAAAAACTTTCACAAAATCTAATTCATAAATGTGTGATAACTTCATATTATACTGTGGCATGCTTTTTAAAAGATAAGGCTTATGCTTGACCCGATAAAAACATTTCAAACATTTATCATAAAAGTAAAATCCTCTATTGTTGGAGTGATGTAAGCCATCATCCATTATTGGAGTGAAGTAAGCCATTGTCGACTACCTATGGCACTTCTATATTCCTATGCCACTTAGCCGATTTTCTTGACCTATCCATTATGGATGGAGTCAAAACTCATCAATCGGATTAACTGTTGTTACCATCAAATAAAGTTTAAGTTCTCTTACTTTATAAGTGAAGTATTCACCATGACCACTTAATCTCTGAAAGTGACAAACAAGTAGTTTTAGAGCATGGATTTTAGTAATGATGGCATCCTAACATGCTTGCTTGTTAAAATGTGGTTTATTGGCACAATAGTGGCTGGAACTGTCAACCTAGGAGTTGCATGGTGGTTGTTGTAGTCCATGTAGAACATATGCCAAGAGTCTCTTCTCCCTTCAAACAACCCTTGGAAATGTCCAGGTGATCGCGTATTTTTTGATGCTTCAGTCATATGGGGGCTAGTACGTCCCAAGAGACATTTTTATCCTACATTTCACATGACCAGCTGCGATGGTAAAAAAGCACTCATTTTTTATTATTCATAGTTAGTTTGTTTTCCCTGCCTATAGAGCACTCATTTTTTAATTATTCATAGTTTGTTTTCCCTGCCTATTATTCTGATCAGAAGGGTCACCTTCAGGGTATTTCCTATGTAAAACTCAGAAATACAAAGCTTAGTTCTAGTAAGACAAATAAATTAGGAAAAATCTTACAAGCATGTTCCCCAAATTTAAACTGTTTATTGCTGCTATACTTACCAAATTATGTTAGAATTTGTGTTGCCTTAATCCCGATGCAAGCTTGTAGAGAACGCCTAAACCAAATTGTTGATACCTACAAATAGAAACTTCCCCTTTCTTACCTTCTACTTCCCAATTATGGAAGCTTCTGCAGGAATATTCTTCTCAACCTCCTCATCATTCTTGCTCTCATTTTCTTTGGCTTTTCTAATTTTTCTTGTCTTCTGCAGAACAAGGGATTCAACATAGCAGTCGCTGCTTCCCTCCTTTGATAGCTTATTGCAGAACAGGGGATTCAACATAGCAGTCGCAAATATATGAAACAAAACAACAATTATTTCCAAACGAAGGATTTTAGCGAATGTAAAGTTTTTGCAAAATGGCAGGACCTAAGAAATTGCAGTGTAGCATGGATGCAAAATGGCAAGACCTAAGAAATTGCAGTGTAGCATGCATGCAAAATGGCAAGACTAATGAAATTGGGACAACCTGTATTCTTTGTCTCATGTGATACAAAATTGTAATAATTATGTTCGAAATGTTAACCTTCTGAAAGAAGCTGTTAAGGCTCGCCTCAACAATTACAGATGCTTCTTTGTATCATTTTACTTGTTCTCTCTCCATATTATTGAATGTTGATTAATAATCTACATGTAATTTCCACATAATATCATGTTTTCTTTATTTTTACAATACTTTCATTCTAATGTACTTTACGCTTTTTACATCTATTGCATCACACACATATGTTCGCTATATTCATTTCAATAAATAATTCTTCTAAACATCTAGTTCATTCACAAGCATCCATTTACAATTGTAACCATATCTAGCCCCTTAAAGCATTCTACTATAGGCAGGAACTGTGACCCTTGCGTCTCTTGTTAATTTAGTAGAACAATGCCTTGATCACCAGTCACAATAAAGAATAAGATGTTGCTATATTGCTTCAACTCTTCAAGTATTTGATATGTTGAATTGGTGGCAGATATCCTTCACACCCCGTATCCTATATGTGGAGGATGAAGCTTTGTTACTGATATGTATTGTATCCCTTAGATATCTATTTGCAACAGAGAATATGGTATAAAACATTAATTGATCTGCCATTGTGAAAATTTAATTTTTTTTTAAAATAAAATAGTTCTTCATTTTTACGACCTTACTAACAGTCAGAGACGACGAGGATTCTATATGAACGGTGAACTGAGCGATGAACTGTCATCAATATATTCATCGTTGACGACTTTCCTTACAGTCAGAAATGATGAGGATTCTATAAGAACGATGAATATATCAATGACAGTTCGTCGTTCATATAGAATCCTTGTCGTTTATGACTGTAAGTAAGTCATACAAATGACAAACTGTGAAAAGGGTGTAGAGATGAAAGGCGCATCACAACATCTTTCAAAAAGCCTTTTTCTGACCTTTTAGTCGTCGGTTTTACGACTACTAGGCCAATCATGGAAATTTTTGACAAAAAAACTTCCACGACAGATTTGGTCGATTGACCTACGTTTTCCAGATGAACAATCGACCTATTCTCGTCGAAAAATGGGCAAAATTTTATTAGTGAAATTACCCCTTAAGAATTTGCACAATCATAATCCATAGAGTAAGAATCCTAGGCCAATCACCAATAAAAAAAGAATCCTAGGCCAATCCTCAATTCAAACTCATGTCACTTCCTCTTAACTCCCAACTCCCTCTCCACTTGCCAGGCTTAAATGCCCTTAACCCCCAACCACATTCTTACACCTTTGTCCCCCACTTGCAAATATTGCTCGCCTCACAAAACATTTAATGCTAAATTTGACCTCTTTTCCAAACCCATGTGTCTCGTATGTGGCTCCTATGTGGATGCCACATAGGTGCCACCTCATCCAAGCCCTTATCTTCCCTCCAAAAATCTATAAATAGAGGCCTTCTCCTCTTGCATTTCATCACTCATTTTTATGCATTGTTATCATGTTATTTTAGCTCTAGAATCTCATATTTTTCTTTCATGTTCTTAGTTCTTTTGTTAATATATTTAGATATCATATGCTAGGGTAACTTGGTAAATGAATCTTGTTTACATCTTGCATACTATCTCATACTATCTTAGTTTAGCATTGCATTCCCATTTCATCATTATGGAAAGCTTGAGACTAGCTTCTTCATGCTAGTTCTTGAGCTATTATCATTATAATTATCCATTAGCTTTGCATTTTAGTTTTTCATCCATAATCAAACAAGCATTATCATTTGGGGATTTTCCATTTGTGTTTTTGAGAGAGAGCACATCCACATTTCCTTTTACAAGCAAATCAAACAAGTCTAAATAGGGTGCAAAAACTTGTTTTATGCTTAATCTGATGTTATGTAGGATTTCTTGTTGTTTTTAAGTTATTGCATGTTTTGATATCTTCATGTGCTAACCCACTAATGTTTGCATGTTTACGCTTGATCCCAACAGATTTTATAGAATTCCTCTTACACAAGTTGTATTAGAATGTTGTGTTGTAGAAGACCTATATGTTGAGATTGTCATTTTGAGTTTAACCATGCCTCTACATCAAAACCAGGATTTGAGCTAGAGGCGGTGGACTTGAATAGGATAGCGTCGTGTGGGTTAGAATGTTAGGACTGATGCTGGAGTTCTACGATGAACAAATATTTGAGTGGGTTGGGAAAACTTTCAGAGAGTATGTGAGTACTGATGAAGTAGTGAAGACCAAAACCAAGTTAGTATATGCTTGCTTCTCTATTAATGTCAATTTTCTTAACACCCTCCCAAACTTTATTATTTTGCAATCAAAACTAGGGAATGGGATCTAGGCGCTCGTCTATGAGAATGCTACAATCTACTGTCAAAATTATGTCAAACTTGGGCATGTGTTTGCATATTGTAAGGTCTCTTTACGTAAAATCTTTTATAATGTTGAAAATCCTAATAAGATGGAGAATGAGTGCCTGAATTTTAATGCATGTATCCAAGCTTCTGAGGATGTCAATTTTGATGCCCAAATAGAAGCAACAGGCCCCTCTTCTTGGACGAGGATAGCCTCGAAGGAGAAAAATTTGATGACTATCACCTTAACTTGGGGATTGTTACAAGGAGAAAGGGGGAGATGTTAAAATATTTACTGACTTGAACAATGGGGAAATCGTCTTTTCCCCTATGAAAAATAAATTGCAAAGAGAAGCCTCTAATAACAGTGAAGGGGTTCTAAGTAAAGAAGGAGACCCAATAACACCTCTCTCTACTGCAAATGTGAATCTAATACATTTGGTAGAAGAAGAAAGGACCAAACATAAAAGAAGAACTAGGAGCATGAAAACTATAAAAGATGAGGAAAATGGGTTTGGAAGCCTCTCTATACAGTTCTCCAAGCACAAGGAAATTGCAAGGGAAATCGTCAGCATCAAGTGGATGACCCTTGGTGTAAACCTCAAAAAGAATAAATGAGAATCCTCTCATGGAATATGAGAGGGTTGAACAACCCTCAGAAATAGTATACTCTAAGGAGCTATTTAATGCAGAAAAAAAAATTAAAATTCTTCTTTTGCAGGAAGTGAAGAGGACCAAATAGAACTTTGGCACTATTGTGGATTTCACATGGTCAGGCTCCTCCTAATTCATTAAAGAGGCTAGTGGTGGCTTAGGATGGATTGTTATAATGTGGGATCCCACTAAATCTAAGGGGAGCTTGATTAAACTCATGACCAACTTTTTGGCAGTTACCCTTGATGTGGGGATGTTGTAAGGAACCTAGTCGATGTTTATGCACCAAACACTTGCCCAGGTAGACAAGTCGTTTGGGGGGAGATTTTAGAGATGATTATGGAGAATTGAAATGCACTTTGGATGGTTTCTATTCATTTCAATACACCATTATCTCCTTCTGAGAAATTTGGTGGAGTGGTTGACCATTCAGACAATATGGAAGACCTGGCAGATTTCATCAACAAGGCAAGCCTTTTGGATGTAGATTTGTATGGTAAAAAATTCACTTGGT
This sequence comes from Thuja plicata, assembly GCA_018584345.1. NCBI lineage: Eukaryota > Viridiplantae > Streptophyta > Pinopsida > Cupressales > Cupressaceae > Thuja > Thuja plicata. The sequence goes on from MU223293.1 coordinate 880,476, forward strand.
CGAATAACAAAAAAGGAAACAGTTTAATCTTGGTGAGATTGGACAAAATTTTGGTCTTGGCTCACTGGGATATGGGCTATAATGCTACTTTGGTGGCTCTCCCAAGAATAATTTCATATCAAAACCTAATACTTTTCAACTTCAAGGAGATATACGTCCAAGGACAAGCTCCCTTTAGGTATGAAATTAAGTGGTCTCTGCATCCTAAATTTAGAAATTGCATAGGACAATGGTGGAGTACCCCCATCCAAGGTTTTGCAATGTATGGAGTTAATTGAAAGCCACAGATAATAGGAAAATTGTTTAAGGTTGGAGTAAGTTGGCCTTTGGAGACATATTTAACCAAAAGAAAATTGTGTAAGCCTGAAGATAGTGCAAGACAAAATTGCAAAAGGGGAGAACTCCCATGAGATATGTAAGGAAGAAGAATACCTATAAAAGAAATGGAAGGAAAATTTAAAGAGGGAAGAGATTTTTGGAAACAAAGGTCAAGGATTCAATGGTTAAAAGAAGGGGATAGAAACTCGACTTTCTTCCACAAATCAACTAGTAGACATAGAAGGAGAAATAGGATACAGAGCTTACAAGATGAATAAAACCAAGAAATCATAGAAGATCAGACATTGGGTATTTTGGCTACGGATTATTTTTGCAATGCTTATAGAGAAGAAAGGAATAGGGACTGTGTTATGGAGGAACAACTCATTCATTGTTTGCAATCAGCTTTTAGCCCTAAGGAGAATTCTCAAATCCTTGCTCCAGTTATAGAGGAGAAGGTTAAAAAATGTATTATTCTCAATGGGAGCTTATAAAGCCCTAGGACCGGATGGTTTCCCTCTAATGTTTTTTCAAGAATTTTAGGAAATTATAAAGTTGGATGTTACTAGAGCTACAAAGAATTTCTTTAGAATGGGGAAACTATATAAGAAGTTAAACAACACCTACATTGCTTTGATTCCTAAAATACAAGAGCCAAGAAGAATTGGGGACTTCAAACCTATAAGTCTATGCAATACCATATATACAAGGTCTTCATCAAACTCTTAGTAACTAAAATCAAACCCTTTCTTGACAACATGATTAATAGTAACCAAAAAGAATTTGTACCAAGTCAAAAAATTCTTGATGCAGTAATCACAACTCACGAAGTAATCCACTCCATGGAAAAATTTAGTTTACCAGGAATGGTTCTCAAGCTTGATATTTCAAAGGCATATGAAAGAGTTAGATGGGAATTTCTTTATGATGTGTTAGATAAGCTAGGTTTAAATGGGAAATTAATTAATCTAATTAAATTTTGTATAAAGACGGTCAAATTTTATGTTATGGTAAATGGAATTCCTAGAGGACAATTTAGGGCATAAAAAGGGTTAAGGCAAGGTGACCCCTTGTCCCCTTACCTTTTTATTATCCTTGTGGAAGTTCTAGGGAGAAATTTCTTGAGCCTAGTGAACATTGGTAAACTCTAGGGGATTAAGGTTGCAATTTGTGGATGATACCATCTTATTTGGAAAGGCTTCAATGGTTGAAGCAAGAGTGTGGAAGGCATTTCTTAATGACTATGCTAAAACCTCAGGACATCATATTAATTACCAAAAAAACAATAGTATTTCTTTAATACTAAGAAGGATCTACAAGACAAGGTACAAGCTATCCTTGGATGTCAAACTCAGTGCAGTATTTAGGCCTCCTCCTCACGGTCAAAGAGGTTTCTCCAATCTTTTGGAATTCTATAATTGAATGTCTTCAAAGAAATCTTGATGGTTGGAAAGGAAAGATGTTGAGTAATGTTGGAAAACTCTAACTATTGGCTTCCTCTCTGCAAGGTATACCACTACAGTTTCTCTCCCTCTTTAAAATAATGAATACTATGGCTAACAAAATAGAAAAAAAATCACAGAACATTCCTATGGACAGGTATGGAAGAAAAGAAAAGAAGTGCATTGGTCAATTAGAATAAGGTGTGCAAACCTAAGAAAGAAGGTGGAATAGGTATAAGAAAGATTATACCAATGAGTAAATCTATAATGGAAAAGATGAGATGGAAATCAGCACTTCATAAGGCTGATTGGTGTGACATCATAAGTGCAAAATACTTAAATTCTAAGAAATTTGTAGGTTTTAAAATTTAGAATACCATTATAAAAAGGGAGAAATCTCATTCATTCTGGGTTGAAATGGATAATTGGTGATGTAGAACCATTACATTTTGGGAGGATGTGTGGATAGGGGAAATGCCCTTGTTTGCCAATGTGAATTTCAGAGGTTTGAGAAATCTGGCTAGTGGCTGCTTCGGATCGAAGGTAGCTGACTATATGTCCCCTTTAAAATATTGGGAAGATTTCACTCTTTGTTGTAATTCACAACCTCATCTTATAAAAAAATGCTTGAGATCTACGACAATTGCTGCAAAAAAATTAGGATTTCATTATTCCCTAGAGAAGACAAGTTCTTGTGGAGCAAGAATACTAATGATATTTCTCTGTAAAATAAGCTTATTCTATGCTACTCACAAAAGAATGCCCTCCACCCTAGTGTAAAGAGGTATGGAATCCACACCTAATCCCTAAATTTAATCTCTTCCGGTGGATTGCCATGCATAATTGAATTCTGACTCAAGATAACCTAATAAAGAGAGGCTTTCAACTGCCTAATAGATTTCCTCTCTGTAAAGAAGAGGAGAAATCCATCCCTCATATATTGATACATTGCAATTTTTCTTAGAAACTATGGATTAAGGTTATTGGCAGAATTAATATGGCATGGGTTACCAACAACAATTTGTAGCAATTGCCTATGGAATGGAAGGGACTAGTTTATAACCCGGTGATCAAACTACTTGGAAGCTAATCCCTCCATATTTGGCTTGGAGACCGTGAAAGAGAGAAACAACATAATATTCAGAGGGATGGAGAAATCATATGATAATGTGTTCCATTTATTCTACAAGTTGTTAGAAAAACATCAAGGTGACCACTCTAAAAGGTGCAGTCTACCCCCAACTCCCTATGAAGTGAATTTGGTTAAAAACTGGGGACTACTTAAAGATTATCCTACTTAACTCCAAGGTGCTAAAAAGGAAAGGTACCAAATGGAAACCACCAACTCTTGGTTGGTACAAATTGAATTTTGATGGTGCTACGAGAAATAAAAGGGCGGTTGCAGGAGGTATTGTAAAATCAAATGTAGAGAAAATGGTTTTAGCATATTTTGGAAATTTGGATGAATGTACAAATAATCAACCTGAAGGGATGACACTTATTTGGGGAATTAAATTGACCTTATCTATTGGAATCAAAGCTCTAGAAATAGGAGGCTCTAAATATATTATAAATGTTGTGAGAGGAATGTGTAAAATTAGTTGGTCCACAGACAAAATTGTTGGGATGTTAGGAGACTCATGCTAGGGCTGGAACTTTCTGTTATCAAACACTCTTACAGGGAAGGCAATGTAATAGCGGATGATATGGTTGTTGTCAATCTGGACATTAAAGGCCTAAAGTGCTGGAGAAGGATGTAGAGTATTCCACCACATATTTCCCACCTAATGTTATTTTTGAATGAGATCCATATCACCCAGAATAGTGATGGCAAGAAACTAAGTGTATTAAAGGTTAAAGCTCCTTTACTATGGTTATTGTTAAATGAGATCTACATCACCCATAGTCATGCTTCTGCTACTTTAAAGAATGATACTAAGTGTATTAAAAGTAACTTCAACTACATCGCATCCCATATAATGGTGACCACTTCGGCTTGAATTACTAAAATAGTGCAGTTCAAATTTAAAAGGCTCAATGCAAATGATTGGTATGTGATACTTGTTACTCAAACGACCAATTCATATTCAGTCCCACCTGTACAAAAATTGAATAGGTGTTTTGCCACCCAAGAATTTCAAATGGAAAAGGTAAGAGAGGGGGCAATGGCTATCAGTTGGATCGACAGGTCTACAGGCTAACTTTCAGGCGAATAAGGCAGACTATGGAAAGAGTGGTGACAAGGTCGATGGACAGTGAGATGAATGGGATGAAGATTAGCCTCAAAATGAATAATGACTGAACCAAAATGTCTGATTGGTGAGGCCAGCCTTAAACATCATATATTAATAAGGAAAAAATTAAGTTTGGAAAAAGTAAGTCAATTTTGACTATTTAACACTTATAGCTTAGAAATCAGAACATAATGTGTGATGTTTACAAAGGGCTGATTGGTGAGAATGTCAGAAAAATGGGTTAGAGAAATAACTTTCTGACATCCACCAAGAAATTTGAGATGAACTCTGCTAGCTGGAGGGACGAAGAAGAGAAACACGGACCTGCTTTGTAAAAGAGGGACCCAAACAAATGGATGTGAGATTTATAGCAGATTTTACTGTGAATGTTGTTGCCAAAGACGGTAAAGAAAGTAAGATGGGCGGACAAGGTTTGGAGGGATCTGACAGCAATTTGCATGTCTCTGACAGCCTGAAGGCTATCTGAGAGACATTGTTGGAGGAGATGATGCTCGCTCCACCTTCAATGGTTGTGTTGGTTGTCATTCCCTTTCAGAAAAGGTCAGAGTACTCAACATCAAAACATCAAAATTGACTGTGTGATGGAAAAGATTGTCAGAGTACTAAACATCAAAATTGAGTGTGTGATGGAAAAGATCCCTGAGATAGAGGGTGATATGGAAGATATGAACAACAAGGTGGAGTAGGTGATGGAAAAACTTTTCGAGATGGAGAGAGGCATGTAAAATATTGTAAAATTTTGTTGCAAAATCATGTACAGTGTCGCAAACACCTTTTGTTTGCTGTAGCAGAATCCCTAGAGAATGATGGGATTGACAATAGTGAACTCCTAACTTTCTTTGTGAAGAGGGGACCAAGACCCTAACAAGTGGGAAGGACAGCCCTAGAGCTTAATTGGGTTGGTCTAGTTGATTCCTTGTTTCCCTTTAGTTGTTGCTTCACTCTCAGCTGATTATGTTCTTTGGTTCTAATTGTTCAGTTTAGTATTTTGTCTTCAATTCTAATGTTCACTGGGTAGTCCAGTGTCCAGTTACACAGATGTTTGGTTGTTGTTTGTAGGGGACAGCACCTTTGTTCAACTGCTTTTTAATTCAAAAATAAATTGTTCATCCAATTCTTTTAAAGCATCAATTTGATTTTCTAAATTAGTTTGTTCTCCTAAAATTTAGAACATTCATTTAAAACATTGTACATAGAGGAAAACATCCTATCCTATAGTAAAGGAACAATTTTGGGTCGTTTTCAAAAGTTCGTAGCATATTCAAGGTATGGCAAATTTGCACTAAACCACCTCCCAGATCTCTCTAAATCAAACCACACAGACCCAACGAAACCCAGCTTCAATTGCTAAGCTGCAACCATTACAGAAAGATGTAACAAGATGGCCATGAAACATAATTTTCAACTATTTGGGTCTTTTCTTTTTCCAAATTTCTGAGAGAGTATGGAAATTTGGGTCAGAAATTTTCTACTTGGAAAAAAATCAATGTCTATGTAGTTGCTAGTTGTGTAATTGCCCGCATGGAAGTGGTGAAGGGGATAAATTGAAAATGATGTCAAATTGTCTGGCAAAGTAATAACCCAGTGGCTTAACCAAAATTCAAAAAAATTGTAACTGGAAAGACATGAAACAAAATTGTCAACTATCTGGGTCTTTTTCATTTTTGAGATTTCTATATACAATATCAAAATTCAGATAAAAAATTTCTATCCAAAAATGTAATGCCTGTGTAACTGTATACATGAGTGTGGCGAGGGGAATAAATGGAAAATAAGGCCCAATTGTATGGCAAAACAATCAAAGAATGTCTCTTTCACCTATATTACATTGCAAGTTGAAACTTAAAATTTCGCAGTGAAGACTTAAAAAACGATAATGGAACACTATTGTACATGAGAAAAATGGAACAAGGTAGATAGACGCCTGGAACGTGCTGCAAATCCTGAAAATTCCGGCATGAGACATTACATTCGGGTTCAAGGGTATTTTTTTTTCAAAAAGCCTATCAGATAAATTCAAATTGTGGTTTTATTTTTACATACCCAAACTTCTCTCTAATATATGATCCTCATAGTAAAGTTTTTTCAAGTTCTATACATATATCCTAATTACAACATAAACACGATTGTATTTTTATTATTTCATATGTAAATTGTAATAGTTTATTTCTAATTAAAATCAAGTAGATCAAAATTAAATTAAATAAAAAAATATTTATGAGTTCACAAGTCCATTAACTATCTCATCAATTGCATTTTTATTATTTTATATGTAAATAGTAATAGTTTATTTCCAATTATAATCAAGTAGATCAAAATTAAATTAAATAAAAAAATATTTATAAGTTCACAAGTCCATTAACTATCTCACCAAGTGTATAGAAGTGACATTATGTTAGAAATATCTAATAACTAGCACTTATACACTTGCATTTATAAGGATTCAAGTTATACGCTAATAGGAAAGTAAAGGTAAGTCATGTATATTTTAATATTTATGGTTCTTGCTCTTACAACTCTTCACAAGCTATTGATGACTTCCTTTAGGATGACACTCATGTTGTAGATTTGGACCCTTTCAACCTGGTGAACCCTACTCCACCTCTTTTTGTTGGTGTGAACCCCTCCAACTGTGTGGAACCTTCTCAGTTTGTTGCTCCTTATTTGCTCCAACATATGGCTGACGACATGCAACCTTGTCAGCACTCTGCCCTTGGTGCTAATAGTCTCTCAAAGTGGGATTCACCAATTGCTCCCCCTTGTGGTGGAGTTTCTATTGATTGTATCCCCTGGACAACTTGGTCTGACAATGTAGAAACAATCATCCTTCAGTCTCTCATTCTCCTCCCCGCTATGGGTGATTTGTAATTGTCTACCCACCCCTAATGTGGGTTACTGGTTATTCAACTAGTGTTTTTAATTAATCATTTGTTGTTGACCTTGTATATTTAGAAGCACCTTTACTATTAGTGTGTTGTTGATCTTTATTGTCGCCTATGGTCTTGGAGTTGTGTAAGGGACAACATCCTTGTTTTGTTGCTGTCTTTAATCAAAAACATTTTAGAATTAATCATATAGATATATTTAAACAATTTAAAATTAATCATATAGAGTATAAATATTTATAAAAACATTTTGGTGTAGTAGTTACTTGTATTAAATTATTGAAAACGCACTAAGTTATTGAAAAAACATATCGCAGTTCTCTCACAGTTGCATCTTCTTATATGCATTTCACAACCATCAATTTACATAGACTTGATATATTTATTCTAAAATGTACGATGGTAGAAACAACAAGAATTGCATGAATAAATAAACGTTACAATTTCTTTTGTCCTCTTTGTGATGTTTGTACTTTATCATTTGGATGTTATTATTTAATACTAATGTTTTCTTTCTTTTGAAAATTTGATTGTCTTGAGGCTTTTCTCATGATTGGATTATGCATGTACAATTTCTTTTGTCCTCTTTGTGATGTTTGTTCTTTATTATTTGGATGTTATTATTTAATACTAATGTTTTATTTCTTTTGAAAATTTGATTGTCTTGAGTCTTTTCTCATGATTGGATTAAATTATTGAAAACACACTAAGTTATTGAAAAAACATATCGCAGTTCTCTCACATAGTTGCATCTTCTTATATGCATTTCACAACCATCAATTTACATAGACTTGATA
>MU223293.1:894261-907261 GCA_018584345.1 Thuja plicata
TTTTGACATATTAGAACACTCAAGTGTCTCCTAAAGGGTCATACGACCCCTTGGACACACTTGAGTGTTGAAATGTGTCAAAAAGGGTCATGGGGACTTCCTAGGAGTCCTAGTACATCTTATCACGCACTAGGACCCCTAGGAAGTCACCATGACCCATTTTGACACATTAGAACACTCAAGTGTGTCCTAAGGGGGCATACGACCCCTTGGAACACATGAAATGTGTCAAAAGGGGTCATGAGGACTTCATAGGAGTCCTAGTACACCTTATCACGCACTAGGACCCCTAGGAAGTCGCCATGACCCCTTTTGACACACTAGAACACTCAAGTGTGTCGTAAGGGGGCATACGACCCCTTGGGACACACAAAATGTGTCAAAAGGGGTCATGGGGAATTCCTAGGAGTCCTAGTATGCCTTATCACGCACTAGGACCCCTAGGAAATCATCATGACCCCTTTTGACACATTAGAACACTCAAGTATGTCCTAAGGGGTCATACGACCCCTTGGGACACATTTGACTGTTCTAATGTGTTAACAGGGGTCATGGAGACTTCCTAGGGGTCCTAACACGTGATAACACATACTAGGACCCGTAGGAAGTTCCTATGACCCCTTTCAACACATTGGAACACTCAAGTGTCTCCCAAGGGGTTGTAAGATCCCTTAGGACACACTTGAGAGTTCTAATGTGTCAAAATGGGTCATGGGGACTTCCTAGGGGTCCTAACGCGTGATAAGGTGTATCTATGACCCCTTAGGTCCCACTGTGACCCCTTAGAACACATTGGAACACTCAATTGTGTCCTCATTGCCACTTAAGGGCAAAGTTTGGCCCCTCATGATCTTGCACATACCCTTCTAGTCAATTAAATCAAGGCCAATATGAGACTGAGAAAGGAGGAGTGTTTTTCCATCCTAAAAAAAGCAATTTTAGAGTGACTAAAATCATATCATACAAAAGCGTAATGGAGTCTGAGAAGAATCTTGGCCTGTGAAACAACAAATTCACTAAGCGGAATATAGTGAAAACCCCAATCATTCACGACCTAACCCCAACACTTGAATCTCTGGTGCCTAGTATCACTAGAAACAGTATTCATGATCTCCCTTCTCAGCCTAACTTCCTGAACATTGAACCGCTCTCTACTATTAGGAGGCAGAATAAAAGACGAAAGAATAGTTAGCAGACGTTGCAGAAAACCTATGCACAAAATCTGTCTAGTTGTTGTCTATTTCCTTCTCTGGAATAGTAACAACTCTTTGTTAGAATAGTCCCAAAGGATAACTGAGAGGGGGGTTGAATCAATTATCAACTTATTTAATTCTTTTCTTTTATTAACTCCAAAATACAATAAAGTAAATGCACATTTAGATAACACAATAGACAACACCACAATTTGGTTACGGGAAAACCAAATGGTAAAAACCCCGGTGGGAATTAACACCCACAATGAACTATACTTGTTTATAATAATCCCTGTTAGAAGATCTTGCGACCCTGTTAGGAGTTGTTCTTTACAATACAATAAGTATAGTGACCTAGTTAAGGGTCTGACCCTGTTAGGAGTCTTTTACAAACAACCCTGTTAGGGGTGGGGACTCATTATCCAAAAGCTCACTGCTTCAATGGTGAAGGCTACAACCTTCTATAGAACAGATATGCACTATATCTGATGATGAACTGTAGAGTAGACCTGTTGTCTTGATCAATTCCAATGTATTGTAATCTTCCACTGCTTCTTCACATAGATCCTTGATGAATGAAACACTGATATTTTGCTCTATACTTTTTCTATCTTTTTTCTTATCATTCACAGATAGCGTTCCCCAAATGAACTACTATAAGTATCTTCCTCAAAGTATGAGATCATGAGACCTGTTAGGAAACTCTTCATAACATCCTTGTCGGCTTAACTAACCACGCAAGCATAATTACAACCGCGCAATATAAATTGAATAGACACGACACTTCACTAAGTCGGCCTCACCAAATTAACTCTAACTTTGCAATTTTGTTGAAACACATTTTGTGCCTTTAGATAGCTATCTTCAACTCATAACTAATCTTGAATATACACACACATATCCCGAAGATAGGTGCAACTCAAGAACCAATGCAATACATCGGCTCTGTACAGACAAACTTCAAAGACTGTAACTGTCGTTAACAAAATTACACAACAGAACTGAAACTTCATATCTGAGTCTGCGTGTATGAACAAAACATAAACATGTCTACAAAATGAATATAACTACGCAAGAGTTGATAACATCATTCTGATAAGTACATATTGAACACTTTTGTATATTATATGTTGTCATCAATGACAAACATACAATCAACTAGCTGCCAGAAGTAAATCTCCAACAATCTCCCCCTTTGACATTGATGACAACATATGATATTAAAAACATCTTCAGCACATGGTGTCTTCTTTCTTTTTTACAATCTTCTCAATATCCTCATCAAAGATTCATCTACACTACTTTAGCTCCTCTGTCTGTGTTTTATACTCCCCCAGAGTATATGCTCCCCCTTACTATATACTCCCCCTTTGACATCAATGGCAAAGGGCGCCATAAAAAATTAGGCACAGGTACTACTCTAGAAGTAGAGTAGTCAACCATTCATCAGTCACTATGGATTGATGTTCTTGCTGCTTTATCTAATCAGACTCAGGAGAGAGAATTACTCCCAACTTCTCCGTGAGATACTCAAAAGTATCTTTTGATAAAGGCTTTGTGCAAATATCTGCCAACTGTTCTTTGGTGCTCACATAATCCAATTTTACTTCATTGTCTGCAACTTTTTCTCTAAGAAAAATGGTATTTGATCTCAATGTGCTTTGTCTTTGCGTGCATCACAAGGTTCTTGGACATGTTAATAGTACTGGTGTTATCACAGTGAATAACAATAGGATAATCAACTTGTATACCAAAATATTTAACCATCTGCTTGATCCAAACCATTGTTGAACAATTCAGTGCTGCAGCAACATATTCAGCTTCTGCTGTCGACTGAGAGATATAATTCTGCTTCTTGCTTACCCAAGAAACCAACCTATCTCCAAGAAATACTGCTCCTCTAGAAGTAATCTTCCTGTCATCAAGACAACCTGCCCAATATGCATTTGTATACACATGAAGTTGTACATTCTTTGATTTAGGATACCATAAACCATAGTCTATAGTTCCTTTTAGATATCTGAATATTCTCTTTATTGCCATTATGTGATTATGTTTTGGTTCAGCTGCAAATCTACCAACAATGCCAATTGCATTAGATATGTCTGGTCTAGACTGAGTAAGATATATAAGTTTTCCAATCATAGACTTATACAATGTCTTGTCAACTGCTGCGGAGTCATCTTCTTTAGAAAGCTTGCTTCATGTTATCATAGGAGTGCATACTGGATTACAGTCTTCCATCTTGAAAGTCTTCAGTATTTCCTTCACATATTTGGAATGATTTATGAATATTCCTTTATCTATCTGCTTTACATTCAATCCCAAAAAATATTTTATAGAACCAATCATGCTCATTTCAAATTCATTTTGCATTTCTTTTACAAATTTTGCACTAAGCTTGTCATTACCTCCAAAGATAATGTCATCAACAAATATGGCAACAAGTAATAATCCATCACGTGTCTCTCTTATGAATAGGTTACAGTCTGTTGCTCCTTTCTTAAATCCAATCTTGGTAAGATAGCCATTTAGTCTCTCATACCAAGCTCTTGGGGCCTGTTTAAGTCCATAGAGTGCTTTCTTCAATCTGCATACCATGTCTGGTTTATCTGATAAATTAAATCCTTCAGGCTGTTCTATGTAGACTTCTTCCTTCAAGTCACCATTCAGAAATGCCGATTTGACATCCATTTGATATACTTTAAAGTTTTTGAATGTTGCATAGGCCAAGAATAACTTAATGACTTCTAATCTGCTCACAGGGGCAAATGTGTCAGTGTAATCTATCTTTTCCCTCTACGCATATCCTTTACACACTAGTCTTTCTTTGTTTCTGACCACTATACCATCTTCATTCATCTTGTTCCTGAATACCCACTTTGTTCCAATCACATTTTTGTCACTAGGTCTAGGAACCAATTCCCATGTGTCATTTTTTATTATTTGATATAATTCTTCTTCCATTGCTTTCTGTCAATAAGAATCCTTGCAAGTATCTTCAACATTTAAGGGTTCAATCTGTGAAAGTAAACATACCTCTTCATCCACTATTAAAATTTTTGCTTTAGATCTAGTCAAAAAACTGCTGCTCTGATCTCCAATGATATCATCTTTTGAATGATACCTAGATGTGAATTTTGAAACTTTTGGTGTGACATCCTCATCTGTAATCTGAGATACTTCTTTTCTTGATTCAGGTTCATTACACGATACATCAATGCAATCAAACATTTCTTCAATAACAATGTCTTTACTGCTAGGCCTGGGTTCATCCTCAATCATAGGTGCATATTCGTAGTACCTCTCTTGAATCATGAACTTCTCATCAATCTTTACATGAGTACTTTCAATTAACTTTTTTAATCTCAAATTGAAACATTTGTATGCTTTTCTTTTAGTAGAATAACCAAGGAAAATACCTTCATCGCTTCTAGCATCAAACTTACCAACACCATCATCTCTCTTGATGTAGCACTTGCTGCCAAAGATTCTGAAGTATTTTACTGTAGGTACATTACCAAACCAAAGTTCATAAGGTGTCTTATCCACGCCTGGCCTAAGTTGTGTCCTGTTGATAGTATAGACTGTTGTATTAACTGCATCTCTCCAATACGTGTGTGCAACTTTTCCTTCAATCATCATCCTTAAATCATCATAGTGTGCGCTATATCAAGTATGATCATGTTCCTTCTTTCTGCTATCTCATTCTGCTGTGGGTTTCTGGGTGCACTCAACTGTCTTTTGATTCCATGTTCTTCATAGTAGTCATAAAACATGTCAGAGGTGAATTATCCTCCTCTATCTGATCTCAGGCACTTTAGTTTTAATCCAGATTCATTCTCAACTTTAGCTTTGAATATTTTGAACTTCTCAAAGGCTTCAGACTTTTCCTTTAAGATCGCAACCCACATCATCCTTGAAAAATCATCAACAAAAAAAATGAAATACCTTTCTCCGTAATATGCTCTGGTTTGAGTAGGACCACATAAATCTGTATGCACTAGGTCTAACTTGTTTTCAGCTGAGTTCTGCTTGCTCCTGAAAGAGCTCCTTACATGCTTTCCCATAACACACTCCCTACACATTGTGTCAACTGGTTTTGCAATACTTGGAAGGTCTCTAACTGCCTTGACATTGCTTATCTTTACTATATTGTCAAAATTGATATGATAGAGTCTCTTATGCCATAACCAACTGTCATACACTTTTGCAACAAAACAACTTACATTTGAATTGAGTTGAAAAAACATTACCTTTTGTTTTTGAGCCTGATGCAATCATGTCTCCTTCTTTGTTGCTAATAATGCATTTGTTGTCTTTGAATTCCAAATGATAACCTTTGTCAAGTAGTTGTCCAACACTTAGTAAGTTGTGATATAATCCATCAACATAGAGAACATCATCTGTCTTGTTCTTTCCATCCACGGTGATAGATCCTCTGCCTATGATAGGTTTGGGAGTGTTATCTCCAAATCTAACCATACCACCTGTGTACTTGTCTAAATGAACAAATCTATCTTTATCACCTATCATGTGGTGAGAGTATCCATTGTCAATGATCCAATCAGTTCTGATGTCTGCTTTGGAAATTAGGGCTAACTCCTGTGCTTTCTTTTCATCTTCAATGTCCATTTCCTCAAGCAATTTTTCCATGTCTTTAAGGGCAATGAATCCAATTTCATCTTCTCCTGAATCTTCATCAATTACACCTTCTTCAGCATGATAGCATTCCTTTCTATATTTTGGTTTATAATCAGATCTGAATTTCTTTACTCTTGTAGGACACTTGGATGCAAAGTGACCGATCTTGTTGCATGAAAAACATTTGAAAGGAAGTTGTCCTTCATATTTTCCTTTGTCTTTCTTTTCTCGTTTAGCAATCATGGCAATGATTTCTTCTAGTTCTTCATCAACTTCTTCTTTCTCATTAATGCTAGAGATGTGTAAAGGTTTCTTACCATGGACTGAGGCTTTGAAAGCTGTTTCACTTTTGGGTTCAGTTTTCAATCTTGATATCTCAAATGCAGAGATTTTACTGATCAAAGTCTCTCTCTTGAAGTCTTGTGAAAATTGCATAGTTTCAAATATTGATCTTGCTCTCATAGTCTGTTGTTAAAGTAGGCATCAGCTTGTCCATTATGTCTTCTTCTGATATTTCTCCACCATTGTTTCTGATTCCAAAAACTACTTCATTTATCCTCTGATTGTAGGATCTGATGTTCTCTTCAGGTAGCATCTCAAGGTTGTTGTATTTATTTTTCTATGTCTTCATGTGTGCATTCTTTGCTTGGAGATCTCCTTCAAACATGTCTTCTAAATACTTCCATATTGTGTATGTCTTGTCTACTTTCTTGATCTCAAAGAATTTATTGTCAGATAGTGCACTTATAAGGGCTTCTTAGGCAACTGCATTAGTTGTGAATGTATCCTTTTGTTTACTAGTAGCATCATCTCTTGAGAGGTCTTTTAGAGAGGGAATAACAAGTTTTTGTGTGGCTAGCTCAAAGATGTCAAAACCAACACACTGTAAATGTGTTATCATTTTGTTCTTCCAATCTAGATAATTTTATCCATCGAACTTAGGACTCTCTTTTCTAAAGTATACCATCTAATCTACCTTAAGTTGTTAGGATTCTTCTTGAAGGCACTTGGCTCTGATACCAATTAATAGAATAGTCCCAAAGGATAACTGAGAGGGNGGGGGGGTGAATCAGTTATCAACTTATTTAATTCTTTTCTTTTATTAACTCCAGAATACAATAAAGTAAATGCACATTCGGATAATACAATAGACAACACCACAATTTGGTTACGGGGAAACCAAATGGTAAAAACCTTGGTGGGGATTAACACCCACAATGAACTATACTTGTTTATAATAATCCCTGTTAGAAGATCTTGCAACCCTATTAGGAGTTGTTCTTTACAATGCAATAAGTATAGTGACCTGGTTAAGGGTCTGACCCTGTCAAGAGTCTTTTACAAATAAACCTATTAGGGGTGGGGACTCACTGTCCAAAAGCTCACTGCTTCAATGGTGAAGGCTACAACCTTGTATAGAATAGATGTGCACTATATCTGATGATGAACTATAGAGTAGACATGTTGTCTTGATCAGTTCCAATGTATTGTAATCTTCCACTGCTTCTTCACATAGATCCTTGATGAATGAAACACACTGATATTCTGCTCTGTTCTTTTTCTGTCTCTTTTCTTATCATTCACACATAGCGTTCCACAAATGAACTACTATAAGTATCTTCCTCAAAGTATGAGATCATGGGACTTGTTAGGCAACTCTTCATAACATCCTTGTCGGCTTAACTAGCCACGCAAGCATAATTACAACCGCGCAATATAAACTGAATAAACGCGACACTTCACTAAGTCGGCCTCACCAAATTAACTCTAACTTTGCAATCTTGTTGAAACACGTTTTGCGCCTTTAGATAACTATCTTCAACTCATAACTAATCTTGAATATATACACGCATATCCTGAAGATAGGCGCAACTCAAGAACCAATGCAATACGTCGGCTCTGTACAGACAAACTTCAGAAACTGTAATTGTCATTAACAGAGTTGCACAACACAACTGAAACTTCATATCTGAGTCTGCGTGTATGAACAAAACATAAACATGTCTACAACATGAATATAATCGCGCAAGACTTGATAACATCATTCTGATAAGTACATACAGAACACTGCTATATATTATATGTTGTCATCAATGACAAACATACAATCAACTAGCTACCAGAAGTAAATCTCCAACACTCTTGGCTCCAAACCCTAAATTTGCAGTAGTGGGGACCTCAAATGCTTATACACTTCATACTATGTTGGACATATGTATACATTATTTGCTCCCAGATGTCGTTCACATGCAAAACACCTATCTTTGAAAGAGTTATAAATCCTAGAGCACATAGAGATGTGGCTCAATATAGCCTTGTTCAGTGTGTAATCTACTATGTAATTTACCATTTTTGTATTCTACAGCTCTTGCAACAGACTGACAAAGACCTTGAGGATCATGCCTTCTCTTGCGTTGGTAACTACGAACACATCTGCCAACTCTCTACAGCACCAATCAAAGAGGGAAAAAATAATTTGCACCAATGTCTTAGGTAAAAAATATGCAAATTGTGTATAATGAACATAGGAAAAGAAATGTATGAATGAAAATCACGCAGTTCCATTGGCCAGCTGGAAAAAGATTAATAACTATTTAAGCATCACAGCCTCCGCTATAGTTCCCTGCAAGAACTAAAAATAGAAAATAGGGGACATAGTTAACTAATATTATTAGGGTTTGTGATGAGGTCCCAGTTTTTTCAAGGTTCTCCAAAGCCTCCTTCCAGTTGCCCGTCTACACAACCTGAAGACCCAGACCTTTAGCTCCTCTGTTACTGCCTTTCTTCTTGAGCTATTTTTTTTATTTTTTATCTTCTTGAAGACATCTTTATCATTGCCATAGATTCATTCTTCCCTCCGTAATTTAATGAGGTAAATAATAGAATCCTTTATTTCCTTGCTTTTCTCAGCCATCCTATTTTCCAACAAGAGCTCCAAAATAGTCTCCTTGTGTTAATGTTTATGGTAGCTTCGAGAGAGCTCCTTCATACCTGAGATGACTTCTTCATTGTTTGATGGTTCATATTCTCCTCATTGGCTCAGGGTATTAAATGAGTCAATTTCTTCATGATGAAGTCTTGTATAGACTTAGCAAAGTCATAATATTTATCTTCTTGTGGGATATCGGTTTTCAAAGAGCAATGGTCATGCGTGGTTATTGGAATCTTATTCCTACGTATTTTTTTGACAACTGTCAATGTATGTGACCTTGCCTTATGTTGGTGTAACTGTTGGTTATCGAATAGTCACCATTTTGGAGATCCAAAGGTCACCTTCGTACAGATTGTCTATCCACTCTTTTGGTTATGGTAGACTAAGAGTCACAAGGGTCGCTTCTTTTGTGTGGAGAAGTTTTATTGTTCTTGCAACATATATTAGTATTTTTTTATGGAAACGGAAAATAGCGTTCATTGTATCTACTCCTTGTATTCACATCTGTGACTATCGCATCTAGAAGTTACATAGTATTTGTGGCTATTATGTCCAGAAATATATGAAACAAAAAGTATACTGTGCGGGATTACTTGGTAGAGCATCGAGTTCTGACTTGCAAGTGCTATAGTTATGTTTGAATGATCTAAAGGATGATTATCTGTTCCTACAAGGTCAGGTGGGTAAAGAATTTGTTCAAACATTCTGAGAGAAGATCAAGTGTACGATCATCGTGTGCCTAGAGCACAGGGAAAGCTTTGGCTATTTATTTTCAGCGATACAATATCTCTCTCTGAGTAATTATCGAGTGGCTAGCTTTTGCATATGATTTGTGTGTTTCATATAAACGCAGTTCATATTCTGTAGAGCCATTTTTTCTGTAGTAGTCGTTATGTGATAATAGACCTTGTGATTTTATCTTGTGAAGCCTTGTATTGAATGTTTGAGCTCTCAATAAAAGGATCTATTTTTTATGGTGTGGCTAGGTTTTTCCCAGGGTAAAACCAGTGTCTATTTGTGTCTTTGGTGTTCTTGTGCTCTTGATATATCAACATTTTATTTTATGCAATTTTGATTCAAAACATTTGTTAATGTTTAATAGCTAGATCAAATTCTGGCTCACATTATTTTAATCAGGAAAATTAAAATAATGAATTAATTATTTAAATTAAGGAAAATTAATTAATAGATTAACTAAATAATCATGGATGGATTAATAGAATTAAATAAATAATGTATTATTTAAGTGGGAATTAAATAATATATATGGATTAATTGTTTATTTAATTTGGAGTATTAAATAAATATATATATATTGGAGAATTGAATTGGAAAGATAAATATTATGGATTAATTATTTATTTAATTAAGACATTAAATAAATAATTGAGTTAAATTATTAAGTTATATCTTTAATTTAACTTAATATATATCGAGCTATTGTATTTATAAATACAATAAAATAAAAGTTTAAAGGCCTGGGCCCATTTCCATTTCTTCTATTAAAACGTCTATGATAGACGTTTGGTTTCTTAATGAAGACCTATCTTTAGCGTGGCCTTTGCGCCAAGATTTGGTTCTCCAATGAAAAGCTGACTTGCACTTTCATTCCCACATCATATATAAAGGAAACATCATTTCATCATTTCATATATTTTTGAAGTCAATATACTTGATGTACAAAATACTCTTGAGACGATTTATATATAGCAGTTCGAAATTCACCTTCATGTGTGATTAGTTGTTCAACCATATGTGATCTCACATCTGTTCATAAGGTGGCATCAATTCATCTAATCTACTATATTGGCGACAATATCTACAGTCTGAGTTCTACATAGTAGCTTGGATATTTGCTTGCATCATACAGTTCGAAAGCTATGCTTTGTGATATATATACAGTCCTAAATCGAAGAACTACGGTGGTCGACAACGATCTATATTTGACAGTGATTAAGGATCATATCAAAGTACATGTTTGTTGTTTAGATCAGTCATTCATCAGCATTGGATCTTGATTTGATCTGGACATAATCAGCATTAGATCTTGAGTTGATTGTGCTTCATATCAGAATCTAATCATCAGCACCAGTTCAATTTGTAAGTTGTATCTTGAGCTTAATATATATCTTCTTAGTTGTTGGGTTTTTCACCTCCACAAGGGAGGTTTTCCCAGGGTATTCTTGGTGTTGTGTTTGTGTCTCATTTGTCTATTTTGCATCTATTTGTTTGTTTATCTGTTATTAGTTAGATCTGACACTAAAAATTAACAACATTAATATGGTACCAGAGCCAGGTTTGAAGAAAAGATCCAAAACTAGACGTCATTCAGTTATGATTTTTTGAGCAAAGTATGAGTTGTTTCTGTGTGTCTTCAATATTGTGCAGGCTGGAGTTTCTGGAATACTTGTGTTCAGATCTTCTAAATTACCTGTGATAAAGGTCATTATGATTGCAGTTATGGTATTCCTTAAGAAGATGTGCATTGGTATTCATCGTGCAAGATAGTATGCATGCAGTGCAATGATCATCTTATGAATGCTGGATTGTGATTTTTGTTCAATCTTGTTAAAAGAGATAGCTGTGTATTGAACTTTATTTGTGTGCATGTTGAGATCCTTATTGAGAAAGATTAGACAATACAGAGACAAGTATTTTGTATATTTGAATATTGATCATGAATTTTATATATTTAATTCATGCAATAACATTGGAAGTAGTGAATCATGTATGTTTGATTCTATTACTAATCTCTCTAAAATGCTTCCAGGATGGATCAAGGAGCACAAGGATGATGAGAGATTGTAGCCCGAGATGAGTTGGTGGCTCTTGAAGAAGTACCCAATCAGATTATTTTGTGATTAGTTTCTTCGAAGAGGAAGAATTGATATTCAGAGGGAGCTTGTGTGGCAGAGGGAGAGTGCAAAAGCTCCTTGCTTGGTCAAACATTGGAATAAATTATTGTGTTATTCAAACTGTGAATATGTTGCCCTTGTTAAGAGGGAGTCTCAACATTCAGATGATCTTTATATGCTTTAATGAGTTCTTCTCCGAGAGGGAGAAGTTCGAGGTGAAATCCCTTGTTAATGCATTCTTCTCTAGGAGAAGTTTGAGGTGAAAGCCCTTGAACCACCCTTTGCGAGTAGGTATGGTGGAACCACCCTCTGCGAATAGACAAGGTGGTAATGCATTCCTCTCTTGGAGAAGTTTGAGGTGAAAGCCCTTGTTCCATCCTCTAGGAGTAGCCATGGTGGAAGTCATGTGTGAAACTCCATGACTTTGTTTTCTGATTCTTTCACCCTCTGGGAGTAGCCATGGTGAATGTCATGCTAAGATGAAAATAATGATGTTGAGAAAATATGTGATGAGATTTTGTTATTGACATTTTTTTTTGTTGCAACTCCATTGTGCTTGTCAGGTTGAGACACACTATGACATATGAATGATCTCTCTTTTGCTAAGAGGGAGTGTTAATGTTTATGGTAGCTTCAAGAGAGCTCCTTCATACCTGCGATGACTTCTTCAGTGTTTGATGGTTCATATTCTCCTCATTGGCTCAGGGTATTAAATGAGTTAATTTCTTCATGATGAAGTCTTGTATAGACTTAGCAAAGTCATAATATTTATCTTCTTGTGGGATATCAGTTTTCAAAGAACAATGGTCATGCGTGGTTATTGGAATCTTATTCCTACGTATCTTTTTGACAACTGTCAGTGTATGTGACTTGCCTTATGCTGGTGTAACTGTTGGTTATCGAATAGTCACCATTTTGGAGATCCAAAGGTCACCTTTGTACAGACTGTCTATCCACTCTTTTGGTTATGGTAAACTAAGAGTCATGAGGGTCATTTCATCTTTGTGGAGAAGTTTTATTGTTCTTGCAACATATATTAGTATTTTTTATGGAAACGAAAAATAACGTTCATTGTATCTGCTCATTGTATTCACATCTGTGACTATCGCATCTAGAAGTTTCATAGTATTTGCATGGCTATTATGTCCAGAAATATATGAAACGAAAAGTATACTATGCGGGATTGCTTGGTAGAGCATCGAGTTCTGACTTGCAGGTGCTATAATTGTGTTTGAATGATATGAAGGGTGATGATAGGGAGCCTCCTTGGTAACCTTCTGAGTTTGCTTGAAACTGTTAATAGGTCTCTCTTAGGACCTCTAGGGCTTCCTCAATCCACCCTCCAACACCTTGAAGAATCAGTTCTTCCTCTTCAA
>MU223293.1:908601-923578 GCA_018584345.1 Thuja plicata
CATGACATCACTCCGCCCATTGATGACATCATCAAGGACAGTCCACTAAACAAGAGCCAAAAAGAGCTAAACTAACCAAAATGAAGCATAAAATGAAACCTATCTAAACTAATCTTGGTCAACATGACCTTATGTATTTACAATGCCCTACTAGAGGGTCTTACACACACTAACACACCAAAAAGACAAGAGACCACCATATTTGATGGCATCTCAAGGGTGCTCCTGCACCAGGTGATTATCTGTTCCTATAGGGTCGAGTGCGTAAAGAATCTGTTTAGACATTCTGAGAGAAGATCAAGTGTATGATCATCGTGTGCCTAGAGCACAGTGAAAGTTTTGGCTATTTATTTTCAGCGATACAATATCTCTCTCTGAGTAATCATCGAGTAGCTAGCTTTTGCATATGATTTGTGTGTTTCATATAAGTGCAGTGTCGAGCCATTTTTTTCGTAGTTGTTTGTTATGTGATAACAGACCTTGTGATTTTATCTTGTGAAGCCGTGTATTGAATGTTTGAGCTCTCAATAAAAGGATCTATTTTTTGTGGTGTGGCTGGATTTTTCCCTCGAGTAGGAGGGTTTTCTCAGGGTAAAATTCAGTGTCTATTTGTGTCTCTAGTGTTCTTGTGTTCCTGATCTATTAGCATTTTATTTTATGCAATTCTGGTTCAAAACATTAACACCTTGTTCTTCCACCCGTCCTCTACATTCTCCTGTGTATCCTACATGGCATCACCCTCCTCCTGAGATATTTCCATGTCTTCATTATCAGAACCCTCATTCCTAAGGTTTTTCCTTCAGCATCCTCAGAATCAATGTTTTCCTTCTAAAGATTGACCTCCTCGTCCTATTCCTCCTACTCACAAACCTCTTCTTCATTGTCTTCCTTTGCAACAAAATCTTCTTTTTCCTTAGAGGATTTGTCTTCCTCATCCTCAAAAGCAATATGTTTACCTTTAATTTGTGGGGCCGAGGCCGCCTTTGCCAGCTTGGCAGATCTTCAAGCCCTCGAATAAGTCCCCATAGTCTCTTTCTTAGACTCCTTTTCTTTGTGTTGCTTTTCCTCCTCAATGTCTTCAACAATAGTGATGTAACACATTTTTTGTGAGAATCCTTGTAGGTTTTCTTTCTAGAGGACCCAGGAAGGTCAACCGGTGTTTTACGCTTTTCTAGGGTCACCATTAGCAGCTCATTAACTGGGAGAGAAGGGTCACTAGCCTTTTTGGCTTTGGGCTCTGGGACAAAGACTTAAGTTTGGATAGTTTTTTAGCAGAGGAACTACCTATCTCCAGCCTTCTCGGAGCATTGTCTATGTTAAATCCTTTGGCCTGTTATAATAGATAAACACAAATACAATTGAGCCAGTCCAGCAACCCAGACATCCGAAGTTTAATTATATAACAAGTGCAGCTGACAAATTGAAAGTTTCGATTTTGAGCATACTCTGGAAACATTGAATTAAAAATGTATATCCCATGCTTCACTCCTCAGCATTTCACCTTAGTTAAAAGTGATTCTTCCTGAGTGGTAGTAACACAGGATTCTGAGATTTTAGGTGCCGGAGAAGGGATTCCTCGCATGTGAAAAGTTAAAAGGCATTGCACGGTGGTTGCCAGTTTAGGTATTGCAGGAAAACACTCAATTAAAAATTATTTAGTATATTCTTGAATTTATTGTTAGAAGCTTATTCACCATAACTATATGTGAATGAACTTGTACAGCTAAATTAGACATCTAAAGCTACAAACTGACATACTAAGAGACACCTCCGAAAGAGGTCACATACTATGACAGCAGACATACCAGTGAGCGAGAGCAACCTAACCTCAAGGCTACATTTGGAAGAGGGAGAATTAGAGGGAGATTATGGAGTGGCAAAAAGGGGAAAGATTGATGGTCAACAACGATTGAAATATTTGCAAACTAAATCAAATTAAAACTTAATCTGACTGCTTCATAACGCTAATGTGATTTCCTCTTAACATGAAGACTATGTTACCTTGATAATGCTAAAATGATTTACTCTTGACATGAAGACTATATTACAGGGTTCTGCAGTACTGCCCCCCATACCATTTCAGGTTTCGTATGGCCTGAATTTCACCCAGGGTTCAGTTCAGGCATCTGAGGTATCCTACTGGCTGTTTGGGCCAAACCCTAATAAAACTTGATAATGCTTTCCAAAAAAATTGAAACCTAGCATAATTCTGCATTCTGCAAGACAGAACCATAAAATCTTGTGACAAGTAAAAAAAACTAAAAATGTCTAGTAGAATTTTTAGGTAAAATTGAACATTCATAATATTGGCAAGGAAAATTCTCACTGAAAAGAGGGGCAATATAATTCAAGTGTGCATCAGGCAGATCACAACAAAATAGAATAAATTAATATTTAGTTTTTATGTGGCATACAAATTCAATTAGGGTTTTACTTTTCAACCCAAATAGCAGGCGCAAATTCAAGCTCAAATAAATTGTCAGGAAAACAATCCTGAATCACTCTACAGCAAAGAAAGACAAAAATAACACAATTGAAGGACTTCAGCATCCTGAGAGATTCGAAATGTGGACATATTGCATACCATTATTCAAAACCCAACTGGAAAGTTGAAAAAGAGTAGAAACAAATAATATTAAACCATGTATAAAAACTAACGATACAAGATTTGAAGTTCTCAGATAACAAGAACTCACAGTGAGGCCATGGAATTAGGAGATTGCTTCACCAGTTGTCTGCATTGTCTTTGATTTGGAGCGTTTGCCTCAAAATTCAATATATTTGCCAAATTTGCCAAAAGGAACAAAAGGTTATAAAGACAAAAGTAAGGCAAAAAATAGAGAAAACCCATTGAAGGCTTGGTGCAATCCTCCACTGCAATGAGGATTAGGACCGTAGAGAGCTTGCACACCAGGCACATCATCATCGAGTGAAGTCCACCTTTCTAAGTCTGCGGGGAAATGAAGGACTACATGACAATGCCCTTCAAAGAAGAACAAAAAAATGCCCTATTTTGTGCGTGCAAATAGATCCAAGTCAATGGTAGCCTTATCTTCTTCCAGATTAAAGCTCCAGTGCTCCTCTGCATTTAAATGGATTCTTACTAATATCCTTGCCATCAAATGTAAATATTTTCCTCATATCTGCAAACAAGTATAGCTCACGAATATTTATCATGTTGGGTGGTGATCAAGAGCAGCGCAGAGAAACCATTACTGTGGACAGCAATGCGAAACCATTACAATCTTATCTGCCAGCAGTGAAAAGAGTTTTTGATCACTAAAATTTGTTTGGGAGATTTTTAAGCACAAAAAAATTGATTTACAAATGGTTTAACAAGAGATTAAGGTTGTTTAGATCCGCGAGACAGGTTTTCCAGTCAAATGTGGAAAGTGAAGTCAACAATAGAAGCCTATTGGCTAATAAATAAACAACTCTATATACATTTATATAAAATTACGTATTGAATCCAAACTATATAATTTAATCTTAATGTAATTAATCTACATAAAAGAACCATATGAAATAGCTAAGGTAACTGTGAGCCCTCCTCTCCCATTACCTACTTGTCAAACATCTCTCCATTAATTGGAAGTGCTCCTCACGTTTTTTTTCACCCATTCTCCACTCCCTCCAGCTTTTCATTTCATACACACACATGTTTCCTGAAAACAATTCAATGGAATGTCCATATTACCATTGACCAAAATACCCCAACAGTGTTAAGCATTGGCTGCATTGCACACTACCATCTAATTTTATAAAGCCAACATCATACCTAGATTGCCAAGTACTCATTGAAAAACTAAAAAAAAAAATTTTAAAAACTGAAAATGCAACCTTATTCCTTCATTATCACTGCAGGTCTGCACAGTATTATAGAGCGAGCATATTTTTCATATTGGTTCATTTAGCATCACCAATAATCTCTACATGAACATTCTCCCTGTCTAAAATGATGGAAACGGGTTGCATCTCTCACAACAATCTCTCTTCTAACAATCTTGGAGATAAATTTCGTTGCAGTGTGGCAATCAGCACATACTCGAAGATTTTTTACAACTCTAATAGTTGTTTCAGGTGGCACGTTCAACAAACCAAATGCAATTGCCAACTTTTCACTGTGGTAGCAGAGAAATACTTCCTTTTCCTCCTCTTCCACATCATTAAGTAAGTGTTTTGAATCTGGAAAATACCCTGCTGCCTTCATCTCCCAATCCAATTTCTCCAACTTTGCATAGATCTCCTGTGTCTGTGGATGTGATCTGTCTCCTACACAAAAAGCATGTACCTTTTTATGGTCTTCAATCCAACTACATCCAGGGATCTTTCTAACTCCTCTATCTTTCATCAATCTCCTTACCATTTGAGCCTCACTCCACCAGCCCACTTCCGCATATATGTTTGATAGAAGAACATAAGTTGTGGCATTTTTTGGATCCAAATCGAAAAGCAGCATTGCTGTAAATACGCCCAAGCCTATATTCATATGTGCTCTACAAGCACCAAGATAACACATCCACATAACCATCACAGGTTTAACTGGAATTTTAATGATAAAGTTTAGGGTATCCTCAAGATAACCAGCACGGGCAAGAAGGTCAACCAAGCACACATAATGATCAATTGTAGGTGTAATGCAATAAAGGTTACTCATTTCATTGAAGTATGTACAGCCCTCGTCCACTAAACCCACATGGCTACATGCATATATAACACAGGCAAAGCTTACACTGTCAGGGTGAGTTCCAGAACACTTCATTAATTCAAATATTTTGATAGCATCATTGCAAAACCCATTTTGTGCATATCCTGCAATCATGGCATTCCATGAGACCACATTTCTTTGAGGCATCCCATCAAACAATTCACGTGCCTTGTCTGTGTTCCCACATTTCGCATACATGTCTACCAGGGCAGTTGCAACTACAACATCTGATAAAAGTCCTCTATCCTTTATACTTTGATGGATGTCCATACCCTGTTCCAGAGCTCCCATTTTGGCACAGGCAGGGAGGACACTAACAAAGGTTGTGGAATTTGGCTCCAAGCCTGTCAATTGCATTTGTGTGAGAGTTTGTAAAGCCTTTTCAACAAATCCATTTTGTGCATAGCCTGCAATCATTGCTGTCCATGAGAACACATCTCTTTGAGGCATTTTGTGAAACAGTTCACTTGCCTTATCTATGCTTCCACATTTTGCATACATGTCTACCAGGGCAGTTGCAACTATAATATCTGGCAAAATTCCCCTATCCTTTATGCTTTGATGGATGTCCATACCTTGTACCAATGCTCCCATTTTGGCACAGGCAGATAGGATGCTGGCAAAGGTTGTGGAGTCTGGCTTTACACCTGCCAATTGCATTTGCTTGAAAGTTTCTAAAGCCTTTTCACCAAATCCATTTTGTGCATACCCTGCTATCATCACATTCCATGAGACCGCATTTCTTTTAGGCATTCTGTCAAACAGTTCACATGCCTTGTCTATTCTTCCACATTTTGCATACATGTCTACCAAAGCATTTCCAACTACAATATCTGACAAAAATTCTCCTTCCATTATGCTTTGATGGATATTCACACCATGTTCCAAAGCTCTCAGTTTGGCACAGGCAGGGAGGATGCTGGCAATCGTTGTTGAATTTGGCTTTAAACCTGCCAATCGCATTTGCTTGAAAGTTACTATGGCCTTTTCAACAAATCCATTTTGTGTATAGCCTGCAATCATTACAGTCCACGAGAATAGATCTTTTTGAGCCATTCTATCAAACAGTTCACGTGCCTTGTCTATGTTTCCACATCTTGCATACATGTCTAACAGGGCCGTTGCGACTACAATATCTGATGAAATTCCTCCATCCATAATGCTTTGATGGATATTCATACCTTGTTCTAAATCTCCCATTTTGGCACAGGCTGGAAGGATGCTTGCAAAGGTGGTGGAGTTTGGCTTTATACCTGTCAATTGCATTCGCTTGAAGGTTTCTAAAGCCATTTCAGGAAACCCATTTTGTGCATATCCTGCAATCATTGCATTCCATGAGATGACATCTCTTTGAGGCAGTATGTCAAACAGTTGACCTGCCTTGTCTATGCTTCCACATTTGGCATACATGTCAACCAGAGCATTTCCAACTTTAATGTCCGACAAAAGCCCTGCTTCCATTATGCTTTCATGCAAGTCCATGCCTTGTTCCAAAGCTCCCATTTTGGCACAGGCAGGGAGTATACTGACAAAGGTTGTGGAATTTGGCATTACACCTGCTGATTGCATTTGCTTGAAAGTTTCTAAAGCCTTTTCAAAAAATCCATTGTGTGCATATCCTGCAATCATTGCTGTCCACGAAAACACATTTCTTTCAGGCATTCTGTCAAACAATTCACGTGCCTTGTCTATGCTTCCACATTTTGCATACATGTCTACCAGCGCACTTGTAACTACTATATCTGACAAAATTCCTCTATCCTCTATGCTTTTATGAATGTCTATACCCTGTTCCAAAGCTCCTATGTTGGCAAAGGCTGGGAGTACGCTGGCAAATGTAAACTGATCTGGTTGGAAACCTGTTTGTTGCATACGGTGAAACAGTGTGACTGCCTCGTGAGGATACCCATGTCTTCTGCACGCTGTAATAATCGTATTCCATGAGGCTCTGTCTCGTTCTTTCATGTGCTCAAACACTTTACGGCCATCAACCAAACTTCCACACTTGACATACATGTAAATAAGCTTATTATGCAAAGCTGTGCGGGGAGCAAAGGCAAGTCGCCTGTAAGCGATGAAAGAGTGAACATTTTTCCCTTGTGAAAGCTCGTTCTTGAAAATATAGGTTTGCGAAAATTGAAGAAATGTGGTCTTCTTCGGAGTTGTGTGTAATAAGCAGAATGTGCAGCGCATCTTTCAACTGGCCCTCTATACATAATGCAGTAAGATTGAGATGAGTAGAGGATGGCACTGGCATTTTATGAATATAATTTGAAGTGCGTTATTCAGTTTAAATGTACCACAATGGCTTTGCCACTGTTAAGCCTGGGAGCACTTTCACTGCAGAATTTTAATGCCAACCTTCGAAGGTAATCTGTCGACGAGAACAAGCTTTCAAAACCCAAAACTTGTTGGTGTAATTCATACAGTCGTGTCTGCCAAAACACCAGAAGGCATCAACTATTTTCATTACTCAAATTACAAATAAAACACACTGTGATAAGAGAAGCAACCAGGCCCAGCTATATGTAAATAATTTCTCCATACCATCAGATAATGCGAAGTTTCGCTGTCTACAAAAAATATTACAAGGCTACCTTTCTCTTATAAATGTTACTATAAATGTCTGGTTGATTAATAGCTGTTTGTATTAAACTGAATATGAGAATTATTAAGGAAATAACATCAACTTATGTATTTGAGTATTTTTTCTATTTAATTTTGTATTTATTTTGAGAAGATATCTTGTTATTTCTATATTTGTAATTTTAAGTAAAATTGAGATCTAATCATACACTATAGTATGCTTATTGTTTTAACTTAATTATATGCTTATATATTTCTATACATGCAACTTATTTACATTAATTGTCTTGATTATCTATGTATATATCTCAAAAATGTGTTGTCACGTGAGCTTTACTAGTTTTCTTCTCCTAGGTTAGGCTCATGTGTGTGTGTGTGGTTGCCCTAATAAGTGTGAACGTGGCCCATCTAAATTCAAATCTCAAATTTCAAAATGCATCACACTAGCCCCTTTTATATAGCCCCTTTTATACCTTGGTCCCAAGTTGGCTTCGAACATATTTTTATGAAGTTGTCATGTGTTTGTATAAATAGATATTCATTTGAATCGTAAGACATCATCAAAGTTCAATCAAAATGTCACAGAATATGCATGATCTCTCATTCGCAAGTAATTTCAAATAATGGTTGAAATGCTCTCATTCGCAAGTAATTTCGAATCATGGTTGAAATGCTATTATTAGTTGCATAAGTGAAGGAAAATAAATATTCATGAATTTAACGTAACTTACTAAATAAGTGCATCATCAATATTCAGATTGAGTATTATTCAAGGTGAAGCATAAATATTATACCAACACCCTTACATAAATGAAACTAAGGTGGAGTTAATTCCTAGGAAATCTGTAGTGATGTTAGATACCCAAGTACAAAATAATCCCAACCCCACCAAAAGAAGAGGAAAAATATGTATCCTCTTCCACCCCAATAAAGAAGGAAAATTTATGGAGAGAGAGAGAGAGAGAGAGAGAGAGAGAGAGAGAGAGAGAGACCCTTAATGATAGAATATCGTAATACCCTTCGAGGAAATCTCATACATGGTGAAGATTTCTTACTACTGTACTGTCCTAAATAGTTAGCACCCATAATTGGATGCTATATTATGCCCTATTTTGGTGATTTCAAGATCTGATGTCCATTATGTTTGATCCTAGCAACCTGATTCCTCTTTTCCCTCATCTTTTTCACCATCCCGACACCTAGTTCAAATTTGGGTTAATTCTCCTAGGTACAGAACATTTGAAACATTTTGTAAATAGGAATAGAACATTTCAAACATTCTATTCCTACACTTTTGGCCCAAATTTGGCCTGGAGCCCTATGTCGAGGTGTTAGTGAGAAATTAGATCCCGTGGTCAACCTAGCTTATTTGTTAAGCCTAAAATTATGGACGGAGTATATAAATACCCTATCTCTCCTCATTTTGGGGCACACATTCATGATCCATTATTATACTTTCATGCTTAAGTGCAAGCAATCAAGTTTTCAAGAGCAATCAAGCATTCAAGTGATTAGATTCAAGATTTGAAGGCAAGCATCCAAGATCTAGTTTCTCCAATTCATTTAAGTCAATTCCAAGGCAATCTTCTCCATTGGAGAAAAATTCTCTCCCATGAAATCCAAGTAGAGGCGTTTGCAATCAAGCAAGAAGATCTTTCCTTTCATTTGCATTCATCTCTCCTTCATTGCAAGTGATTATCAAGCATATCTACATTGAAGATCTAGGGGTAGTATTCATATATCCATGCATATGTGAGGGCATCCTTGATTCTCGTTCTACATTACAAGGTCATCCTTGATTTCAAACATCTTCATGGGTATGAG
The DNA here is from genome assembly GCA_018584345.1 of Thuja plicata. NCBI lineage: Eukaryota > Viridiplantae > Streptophyta > Pinopsida > Cupressales > Cupressaceae > Thuja > Thuja plicata. The sequence goes on from MU223293.1 coordinate 917,720, forward strand.
AGATTTCTACATCCATCCATGAGGGTTTATGCAAGGTGAATCAAACATTTACCTTTTTATGTATAATTTCCTTTATGCAATTTCCTTTCATTTTCAAAGTTTATTCCTAAACAGGGGTTGCACCAAGGAAAACCCCTTTTACCCACTCGTTTCCCTATTTTTTGTGTGTAGGAACATGTTGCAAAGCTGCCGGAACTTTTCTAGGCAGATTGGGAACAGTTGGAGGTTCCCTAAAAATCTCTGACAAAAGTACCTCGAATAGAATGTTTAAAAAAATATATTCTCAGGTACATAATGTTTGAAACATTCTATTCCCAAGTACACAATGTTTGAAACATTTTTTACCCTACAATTTCATCTCACATTGAAATCATAGGTTAATACAGTAGTCTGGACCCCGATTCAGCTCATTTCCAATTTCTAGCAGTTAGTTATTTGTCTGTTATTTCCAATTCTGTCTCTATTTGTCTATATTGTCATCTATATTGCATCTTTACGCTATTTTTTTTTCAAATTACATATTTAGTGAAGGATCATTGCCCCATTTAGTGCTTAGTTCCTTACTTGAGCCTTTTGGGATATCTTCCTTCCAAGTGTGCAAGTTTGAAAATGAGGAGTAATCACTCCCTTTTCCTTTTCTCTACTTTTTCACCATGCACATTTTTGGTGAACCTAACCCATAACATTTCCATTCTGATTTTGGTGTTAGATCCCCTTTATGCATTAGATCTGCATATTTAATTTGATGGTTAGATGTGTTTTTCATTAATATCATATTGTGCTTTCTTGATGAATGTTTGCATATCTCTTTCAAAGTTCATATTTACATTAGATCTATCTACCTTTCATTTTCTTGTGCATGAGTGTCATTACATTGAGTCTTACCTATACAATTCAAGTTAGGAGAAGTTGTAGACTTATGAGTTCCTTTGATCCTGAGTCCTCTTTGTTTCCTAGGAATCTTGATGAGACCAACATGCCTACTAATGACATTCCTCCTATTTTTCAGAAAAAATCTTCCCACTCTTCCCATGATGAAGATGAGACCTTAAGAGTTCCTCCTATGCAAGTGAAAAATCTTTCCCATGATTTTGAAAAATTTGAGCAATGGTTACGACAATAAATCTCTAATCCCGAGGTCATCTCCATAGTAGAGGGTTTGAGGAAGATAATTCATAATGACATGAACATGTTATTAATATATCGCATAGCATCTCTCATCTTGTTGATAACAATGTCAATCCTATTAGAGATTGTGCCCAAGAATTAGGTTTCACTCCACATACCACTAGTGTTGAGACTTCCATTCCTATTGATACCTCAATACCTAGTGTGTCCACTTATGCCCCACCTCTCATAACCATTTCCATTCAAAATGTCAATTTTACACATGTTAGGATTCCTAATCCTACTACCCCTTCAAGTGTTCCATGTGTTTCCCTACCTTCATCCATGCCCACTTACAATAGTGTTCTATTTTCATACTCTATTGTTCCTTCCATTTCCCATAGTGGTCCAAATCTTTCACACATATCTCCTACCACTCTTTCTACTGAATCTACTATCAAAAGCTTGGCTCAAACCATTTCATCCTTGCAACAACAAATTGCGTCCATGACTCAATCCAAGTTTAACATTCCTACTTGTGATATTGTTAGTCCTTTGTCCTTAGACATCATCCATGTCGTTATCCATCAATACATGGAAATTCCTCATTTAGAGACTTACAATGTTAAAGGTGGTCCATTGACTCATGTTAAAACCTTTCAAACATTGTGTAGTGATTTATTTCATGATCATAAGTTCATGGTTAAATTGTTTACTAGAGACTTTTGAGATAAATCCTTGCAATCATATTATTCTTTGCCTACTTATTATATTAATTCCTTTCAAAAACTTGCTAATGTGTTCATTCAACAATTTTAAAACAACATTCGTCCTAAGATTGATTTGATGCATTGTAAAAAAAGGTGTTAAAGAAAAAGTGATTGATTTCATTGGTAGATTTAAGAATTTACATGCTTAGATTTCTTATCTCGTGCCTACTATTGACGTGCAACATATTTTCATTACTAATTTACAAAAAGACATTAAAGATAATATATTGATTTCTGACTTCTCCTCTTTTATTCAGTTGTGTTCAATGATTCATAATTATCAATTTAAAGTGATTCAATTTGAGAGTACCACCCTAATGGCTTCAGTTAAAAAGAGCGATGTCACAGACCATAGTCCTTTCAAAAGTTTCAAAAACTTAAGAGCTTCATCAAGATCAATAATTCATCAAACAATATTGATCAAAAATTAGCAATAGCATCCAAAGGTGTGGCTTCTTTTTCATATATTTTTAGACCTTCTCATAATTTTACACCTCTTTCTGAATCTTTGCATAATGTGATGTTTAATTTGATTAATGCTAATGTTTTACAACTTCCTCCCATTTAATTGATTAATGCATCCAAACCTTTTCCTAAATTCTTTGATCACAAATCTTTTTGTCAATACCATCGTCAACCTGGTCATGATACTAAGAAGTGTTTTCGTTTAAAATCTGTTATTCAAGACCTCAATGATTCTAATGTTATATCTATCGGAGGAAACAATTTTGTAGCACCCTCAACCAAAACTTCAAAATTTATACCCATCCTTTTCCTTCTCATTTGACCAATACTATTGAGGACCTACATAGTCTTTACCTTCTTCCACCCAAGTTTTTTACTATGACGCTAAGTGTACTGAAGTCAACAATGTTGTCAACCTTATTTATCAATACAAACCTAAATCTAAACCTGAACCTGAACCTGAGATTTGCATTACCTTTAATCCTAAAGAGACAATTAAAGCACCTGATGGTCCTCTTTACATTATCGCAAAGGTTAATGGTCTTCTTTCTCATGGTGTCCTTTATATCCTACTTGCATGGTGAATGTTATAACTGAAGAACATCTTTACACTAGATAGATGCAACAAGATTTCTATGACAAATGTGATGTGATGATCCAAACTTTCAATGGTTCCAAATATCCTACTCATGGTTCCACTACTTTCCCTATAGAAATTGGTGGTAAAACTTTAGATGTCACCTTCGTTGTTATCCCAATTTTTGATCAATTCAAGTTAAACTTGGTCTCTCTTATCTCACCTCTATGAAAACTGTAGTCTCTCCTATCCATAAGTGTTTGAAATTTCCACATGATGGAGAAATAAACACAGTTAATCATAGTCTATGTTAGAATTTAGCATCTAGAGAGAACTTTGACCTTGACTTCTTTTGGTCTTCCATGTCTCAACCAATTCAACCTCCTCACAAAGACAATATTTTTCGATCCTATCAGAAAATTAAAATCCAAAATATTTGTGAGCTTAGTGATTCTAACGATATTCCATCTTCTTTCCTTTGACCAAGAATTCTTCCTACACCTCCTACATCTCCTTTATATGCTTTTTTTCCACCTCTTATATCCTATAAACATTTCATTGATGTTAACTCTCAATCTAGTGTAGTTCATTTTCTTCTCCCCCCCTAAAGAAGAAAAGGACCCGATGTTGATTGATCCTAAACTAAACCAAATCTCAAGAAAAAAAAAACATGACTGTCATGTTCATGATCATTGTTGTAAATATTGTGCTAGAGCCCACGAGTGTGCTTCCCAAAATATTTCCTCCCCTATGACACCTATTGGTGCTTTGATTCCCTTCAATCATCCTATACATAGCCTAGGGGAGGAATTATATTTGAAAAAGTTAAAATTGAACAAACATGATAATTTTATTTGTATCTTAGATTCTATTACAATTAAATAAGATGAAGAAGATACACTTGATACTAATGATTTTAATGTTCCTAATACAAATAATTATTTTCATACTATTGATTATGATGATATGTATGAGCTTGTTGATGTTATTCATGATTTACCAGCTAGATTTGCAAAACAATTATCTCTTAGTCCTAGTGAAGAATAAAGTGACCCATCCTCACAGCATGGTCCTTGTTTGGGACTCACTATTTATCCATCTACCATGCTTGATATTGCTCCTCTTGTGTGTTTCCCACCTTCCCTAAGCAATACAAACTAAGATGGGGGTAGGCAGCATTCTTGACTAGCTCCTCTTGTACGATGGCTTTCTTTGTACATTTTCCCATTGTAATGTTCTTCCCTTGTGATGTGGTGATTGTTATATATTTGTTTTAGATTTCTTTAGATGACCCTTATTTCTCCATTAGCGTAAGGTGATAAAGGAATCAACTTGTTATGGCATTCCTCTATTTGTATCTCATTTCTTCTAAGTATTGATACATGTTATGTCGTGCATGTGCTATTGTTCCTAAATTTACCTTTGTGTTGTCTGATTGGGGGTGATGCAAAACTGTAGTAACCTATTCTTTTTGGTCTTCATGATCATACTGGCCCAAAAAGACTCTTCTTTGTGACACTTATGTGGCATTATTCCATTTTCCTCACAGTTCTACTACCTTTAGAGAATGATGACAATTCATTTTGAAATAATTCTAATATACATGAGTTATCATATGATCATATGGACCCCTGAGTTAGTAGATCCCTGTCGTGCTCTATTTTTTCATGTGTTTCATTTCCCTTGGTTTGTCCTCTCTTGGGAGCATCTCATAGTGGAAACATCTCTTGTGGGTGCATGTATTCTCCATTAATTCATTGCTCCCATTAAGGCATTTGCAATTGCTTGACATGGGGGCATACACTTCACTCCTTGTTTCACATTTTGCATACACACACACACAAAAATTCAATGCAATCTCCTATGAAAATGGCTCAGGAGACAATTTTTTCCTTACATTCATATTTTCATTATCATGCCCCTGTACATTATTCATTGGATCCCTTAACGAAGATAATGCTTTCCTTAAGGGGTGATCTTCATTTAATTGATCCCTTCATAGAAAATTCTTTCCTTAGGACTAATCTTCCTTTTTAGTATCCCTTAATGGAGAAAATATTTTCCTTAAGGTTCGATCCCTATGTTTTTATGGGTTGACTAGCATAACACAGCTTCCTAGACTACCAATTCAATCTTTTGCAGCATCACTTTCTCTTTGCATGATCTATAGTAAGTAAATACCTTACTAGGCTTGTGGTCATCTCTCTCTCTCTCTCTCTCTCTCTCTCTCTCTCTCTCTCTCTCTCTCTCTCTCTCTCTCTCTCTCTTGCACGTGATGCCTCTTTTATCTTGGTTTTAGATTTGATGAGGGCTTAAGTCACTTGGGGGCTTGATGTTTCTTTGTCTCCTTGACCTTAAAAAGATTTTTCTTATGCATCGATCTACTTTATCGTGATAATATTTTATATCATACTCCAGCTAAATTGGGAGTTAAATGTACCATCCTAAAAAGAATTATCACCCATAATTAGGTGCTCTATTAAGCCCGATTTTGGTGATTTCAAGATCTAATGTCCGTTATGCTTGATCCTAGCAACCTAATTCCTCTTTTCCCACATCCTTTCCACCATCTCAACACCCAATTAAAATTTGGATTAATTCTCTTTGTTATAGAACATTTAAAACGTTCTATACCCAGGAATAGAATGTTTCAAACATTCTATTCCCGCACTTTTGGCCCAAAATGTTAGGAATAAGGTGTCTCAACCTTGGATAATTCCTATTCCTATTATTTGTTTTGTAAAATGTATTTTCTTGAAAATAATGTAATTAAGTGTGAGTGTACATGTCTAGTTGGCATGTTGATGTGTCATTCCACTTGATGTGTCAGCATCTTGAATTGTGTGTAAGGAGATCATGGATGAAACGGTTATGACGGATTCCTATGACACGTAAGAGCTATTTCTAGGAGATTTCAATGACAGGTGAAGACATGCAAGA
>MU223293.1:923628-934807 GCA_018584345.1 Thuja plicata
GGTTATGACGGATTCCTATGACACGTAAGAGCTATTTCTAGGAGATTTCAATGACAGGTGAAGACATGCAAGACATGTGGCAACTGATAAAGTTGAGTACTTTACACTCTTCCACAATCGTGGGGTTTAGGGCATCGCCCCAAAAAAAAATTTAGGGTTCCTATTTTCTCGGAGAATGGTAAAACCCTAATACGGTTATCCTTGGAAGTTGCCCTAAAAAGGAAAGAGTATGATATAAGCATTTTTTAGGGTTACAAAAAAGGGTACGAAAAGAGTGTATTGTTGATATGATCGGGTGCTACTGGATTTGTCTTAGAGTGTCGATTGTCTCCTGAAAGAACTTGCATTGCAAGTGTGTTATAACCGTTGTGTTGAAGATAATACATTGTGCAGGTTTTGGAGTGCTGGGGTTTTTTACCGAAAGGTTTTCCCCAGGGTAAATCATTGTGTCATTCTCTATTTTCTGTATGCATGGTATGTGGCTGCAATATCTTTGTTAAAGTAGTTAACGAATTTGAAATTGTAAGGATTTAAAAGAATTTGCACAATACTTTCCTTTAGAGATTAGTGTAGGAAGTTGTTTCCACACCTGAGTTTCCTTACAATTTGGCTCAGAGCCCTATGTCAGGGTGTTAGTGGGAAATTATATCGCATGATCAGCATGACTTATTTATAAATCCTAAAATGATGGATGGAGTATATAAACACCCTATCTCTCCTCATTTTGAGACATACATTCCTAATCCATTATTATACTTTCATGATCAAGTGCAAGCAATCAAGTTTTCAAGAGCAATCAAGCATTCAAGTGATTGAATTCAAGACTTGAAGGAAACCATCCAAGATCTAGTTTATCCAATTCATTCAAGTTAATTCGAAGGTAATCTTCTCCATTGGATAAATATTCTCTCCCATGAAGGCCATGTGGAGGAGTTCTCAGTCAAGCAAGAAGATCCTTCCTTCCATCTACATTAATCTCCCCTTCATTGCAAGTGATTATCAAGCACGTCTACATTGAAGATCTAGGAGTGGCATTCATAGATCCATGAATTTGCGAGTGCATCATTGATTCCTATTCTATATTACAAGGTCAACTCCTTGATTTCAAGCACATTCAAACATCCTCATGGGTATTCAAGTGATTTCTACCTCCATCTATGAGGGTTTATGCAAGGTGAATTAAACATTTACCTTTTTACATACTTTCCTTTATGCAATTTCCTTTCATTTTCAAGGTTGATTCCTAAGTAGGGGTTTGACCAAGGAAACCCCCTTTTACCCAACCTTTTCCCCATTTTATATGTGTAGGAACAAGTTGCAGAGTTCTCAGAACTTTTTTGGGTAGATCGGGAACAATCAGAGGATCCCTGAAGATTCCAAGCAAAAGTAACTAGAGTAGAACGTTTGAAATATTTCATACCCCTCAGCTTCAGCTAAGATTGAAATTACGAGCTAGTACAATAGTTTGGACCTCGATTAAACCCATTTTCAATCTCTAGCAGTTAGTTATTAGTTTGTTATTTCTAGTTTTGTCTCTATTTGTCTATATTGTCATCTACATTGCATCTTTCCTATTTTTCATTTTTAAATTACATATTTAGCAAAGGATCATTGCCCCCTTAATCACTTAGGTCCTTGTTTGAGCCTATTGGTACATCTTCCTTCCAAGTGTGTGAGTTTGAAAAGGAGGAATAACCATCCCCTTTGCCTTGCTCCCCTTTTTCACCATGTACAACTATGTAATATCTAGTTAAGATATATGCAATCTATTCAAAACTAGAATTAAATATTACAGATTAATTACTCACTCTTGAATGAGTTTCCTAATTTAGTACATATGGATATGAATGCATTTAGTTCACTTATGATGGACTTGTTTCATTAATGTGCAATAACCACCCCTAGGTAGTACCAAATAATTAATTTTATTTTTTAAAATTTAATTGAATCTTTAATATCCTCTTGATTGATCAAGAAACTTCTTCCCAATTAGAAGAGTTAATGTCATAACCTTACTCTACCATAACATAAGAAGTGTCTCTAAACCATAAATGTACAATGTTGCACTAAATAAAATGTGGTTGCACAACAAGATAAATTCAAAGGAACCATACATAACCCTTAAGGGTTCATTCAAGATGGAATTATTTGTGTATCTATTTTTTTGGAATCAAAGGCACCTTAGTTCACACACAAAATAAAGAATTCATCCACACAGTTGATAAGAGATATTCAACCTTCAACATTAATTGAACTTATTCTTCTAATTTAATCCATATATAATATGATATCCAATGCTTTGTATTCAAATGTTAGTTTTGTGGTAACATCAATGTATGAATCGACACAATCTACATTGGGACCAACTTATACGTACACCACATGAATATAATAGTAATTAGTTGTATAGAACACGTGCATATAATGAGGTCCTATCCCATGCAACCATCACCTAAATATAATGTGACTAACTTGAACAACATCACATGTACATAAAATGACTAGCTAGAAAAAAAGGGGGGCGGGGGGGGGGGGGGGGGNGTTACAACCTTATTGCAAGGTTATTGTCCTTATCTTGTTCAACAAGGCATATTCCCTTAAGTACATCCCAACTAGAAAGAGGAATATTAGTGCATTCCACACTACATTGTGTGTGTCATCTTTTTTTCTCAATTCCAACTAGCTATGCTGATGAGAAAAGTATTTCATGCGTCTTGCTTTATCACCAAAAAGAGAATAATTGTAACAACATATAGCAAGTAGTTAGTAATAATATTAACATAACCCACTAATAATACGATTCATCTCATAACTACATAAATATAATTAACATTTCTTATACTTTTACCTCATCTAAGACTAGTGTATGTATTATCAATCACTTCGATTGAATTAATAGTTAAACCCCTTAAAACTATTTTTCAAGAAAAAACAACAACACATGAGTTACACATATTCATTTGATCCCCCATTAACAACCAAAACTCTTAGACAAGTAGATCTTGGTATCCATCACTTGTTGCCACTAGAGAAAACCTATCTAAGCCTTTTAAAATAAAAATAGTTCTTGGCATCTATCACCTATATTCTAATTATGAAATATGACAAACATTTGATACAACTGAATACTTCTTTTAGTAGTGCATGCTTCTTGAGTGTTGTCTTGTTCGAGCAATGATAACCTTATCTATAAGTGGGTCATAGGTCTTAAATTTTTTGTCATTGCCTCAAGTTGGGCGGAACACAACAATGAGGTAACCTATGGATGAGTGCACGACAATAACATACAAGTAAGAGGCTACAATAGCTATAAACTCGTGAATAGTTTCCCACACACATGGATGATAGTCTTTATAATAATTTTTGTCATTGAAATGATAATCAAAAGATACACGTGTAAATGAACTATATGAAATCCATCATAAGACTATTATAGTAGTCATAACAATAATCATGCAACTCTTGTTTTTGTTGTTAAAACTTAAGACACGAAGGATTTCAAAATCCATGTAAAGTGGTTTGAATTCATGAATGAGATCGTGAACAAAGTCAATGACAATGTTCTAAAAATATAAAATAGATTCGTCAAGGTACATGGTCAGGCTAGGAAATTGGGAAATTAGAAATAATATGATTAAAGCCAACCACGAAGCTCAAAACATCATGTAAAATATATATTTCTAATCAAACTATCAAAACAAAGTGCATGAAAACATATTCAAATAAATCAAAATCATCCCTTGATGAATCTTCAATGTTCTTTCTTTCTTCTCCAATGTTGCTATGTTGCTCTCAAGTAGACAAGTGCCCCTAAAAATGAAAACAAATATGGACAGGATGATAATGAGAATGCTCAAAAATTGTGGTTGCTAGAATGATGACAAGAGGACCAATTTATAGAGTTTTGAAAGTTAAATCGATGGTCAAGATCAAATCTCAATCGACATTTAGGATTGCATTTAAGAATTCAAATTTAGCAAATGAAAATTTGTATGACAAATTGGATTGTGTATTTGGAAAATGACGCAACTATAACAATGATAAATCAATGGGAGAAACTAAGGGGAAGGTGTTAGGAGAAATTTGGGGAAATGCATAAGGGAAGGTGTAAGGAGTGAAAGGTGGAATAAAAACTAACTAAGTTGGTGTGGAAGCCAAAATTGAGGGGTTGAAGCCAAATTAGTGGAAATTAGAAATGAAGGGATTTAAACAATTTAAAATTATTAATTCCCCACATTTGAAAAAAAAAAGATAATTAATTAATTAAAATTAATTAATTAGGGGAAAATGGGAAAGAAAGTAAATAAATATAATTTATTTACTATGACATATGACATTATAATAAGGGGCCAAATTAATGGTTATTTTCCCCTAAAGGACTAATTAATTGATAGGATTATTTATTCAGATAGGTGGTGAAGGGTGAAAGATAAATTGTCCAAACATGATGAAAAATTAGAGGACAAATGTTAATGATTAATAAAATTAGTTTTTAATTTTTTAATTAATGAAGAATGAAACAATGTTGACAAATAATCAAAATCAAATGTGTGACATAGAAGAATAGTTAGAATAATGGCGAAATAAGTTTTTGAAAGTAACGCCAAGATGTTAAAAATGGGCACTGCATGAGTTAACCATTTTTTAGCATCTATAGTCACAAAATAGAGAAATTTCATGAGGTGAAGCAAATTTCAAGGAAGAAGAGAGTTGTAGTGTTCTATGAGATATGACAATGAAGAGACACACAAAAATCACAAATGAATCATAGTAAATTTATTCGACTGGCCTATATTCTCTAGGAGTCATGGGTAAGATACTGCTATAAGGGTGTTTATGATACTAGTGTTGAATGTGAGAGAGAACATTTATAAATAGCCAAGCATGTGATATTCTAGGGAAATGATCTTTAGAGGTTGTTTGTATCATTAGTGTTGCAAGATATTATAGGTATTTATAGGCAAAACATAATCATTGATGGGTACTTAATATCCAACATAGAAGGCGGGTGTGATCATAAGACAGGATGGTTGGTTAAGACACAAATATATTTTTGAAGATTCCTTTATGGATAAGCCTTATCTAATGCCTTAAAGATATTTATTCTCTTAAAAATCATTGAAAACGTGTCCTATATGTATGATAGTGTAAATTTGAAGGCATTAAGGGATAGTTTACGAGAATAAAGGGTAGATTGAGAAATTAAGGAATTTGTACATCTAGGAGAGTAGAGGTTGTTGATTGGAGTCTTTCTTAGATCCCAATAGAAATAGAGTTGAAAAAGTTAAGGTTTCCTTCCATCTATGCCTTGTTGGAGCATTTTTAGCTGTCAAACAAGGAGATAGATCTCCCAAATGTCCAAGGAAGTTGCTCAACCAAGTTTCAAGGAAAGTATCTTCATTGACTATTAAATAAGTGTCCTATATTCTCCCCTCTTGTTAAATATGAAAAGTGGATGTCTAGTAAAGTAAAAAAGAGATGTTCTTTATATTAGAACCGCAGATGTAATATACTATTATAAATTTTCATTTGTTTTTAAATTTTTTTTAGAGAAAATATTGAAAAACAGATTTGTACTCAACCATCATACCTTTTGATTAATAAAATATGTAATTTTTGCCTACTCAAAGTTGTGTATTGTGCATTCTTATTAAATTATTAATTTCATCTTGTGATAAAGTATTTATCTTTAATTTACTTATTTTTCTTGTCTTTATGCAACAGTACATCCATTTGCAAGTCATAGTTTGTGTTTTCTTTCAAGTTTTTGTAAGGTGGGAAATAAGTGTCAACCTATTCCCAAGACTTTACCATAAAGGAAACTCGATTAGCACAAAGTGAAGTTCCAATTAATGATCTTCTCAATGTTGGGGCCTTGGGTTTTGTTCCTCCTTTCCCTAAGAGAAGGAATCGTTAAATGCTATGCAATCTGATTTATGGAAGTAAGTGCTATGAAATGACAAAGAGGAGAATGTACTCACCTTGAGGGCTAGTAGAGGATGCACGTTCATATTATAAAACAAACTGTCAAACTATATCAGAAACCAGAATAGAGCGGGATCTGGAATCAAGAAGCTGAGATCTGCAAACTGTCAAAATTAGAAGGTCCTGGGAATAGGTTGACTTGGAGGGTATAGGTCATACTTGGGTACAGGTCTAGGTTGACCTATAACTACACTGCTAAAACAATTGAGATTCGAATGTCCAACGGAAACTGTAACCCAAAATCAGCCGAATCTGACCCCAAAAACTTGAACACCTGCAAATCTACTCCTACACACAAGAAAAGGGAATTTTGTTGGTAGGGAGGGGCTGGCCTCCGTCAAGCCCCATTTTAGGAAACAACCTTGAATTTAAATAAAGGAAATGATATCATGTAGTAAGGATTGGATCTAAACAATGGAATATATCATACCATGTAGATGCAATTGTGCTTAAGATGTGATCAAATATGTTAATGCAATAACCTTGACTCAACACAAAAACTAAAAGGAAATCATGTAAGATAAAACCTCATGTATGGATGCAATGTAATTAACCTCAATATGAAATTGAAGAAGAAATCTAAGGTGTGTGAATGTAGATCTCCTCCTTAGATGGCTAAACTCTTTTGTCTCGAAAGATGCTAGATCTATAGAACGAAAAGCATGCTTGATTGAATGGATGTCTTCAATGGATATTTTCTTGAGATCACCAAAATACTTTGAATGCTTTCGCTTGATTACTTCTTGAATTCATTTATTTTATAGTTTTTGTTACCAAATGAAGTGAGAAGGCCTCCTTTTATACCAATTTCGGGCATCAAAATAAAAAAAGGGTCGACTACACTAGGTGAGAAAAGGCCAATACTTTGCATCAGGCATAGGAGCCAATAAGAATTCACTTCCTGGGGTACAGGTCGAGGTTGACTTGTACCCAGAGGTATAAATCTCAGGGCAAAAATCAGGGATCCCAAGAAATATTGAGGGGGTCAGGGGAAATATGATGAAATAAGCGGGAAAATCAGTCGTAAATGCATTTACATCTATGAGGGAAATGAATTTTTTGATTGGAGGGATAAACAAGAGATGAAGCATAGAAGTTAAACCCAACCTAGAATTTTGTGCAAGATTGAAGGAAGAAAAAGGACCTTGATTCAAATTATGGGGATAACTGAATGCATTAGGATGTCTTGAATGTGAGAACACACACTAAGGAGGGCTAAAAGGTCCCAAAAATTGCACAAAAGTAAGTGATCAATTTTTAAGATGGCACAGTTTCATGCAATATTCAATTGTGGATGACGTTCCTTTTTAATATTGTTATAAACTGAAAAATATTTCTATGGGATGGCTATGCAAGCATATTGAAAATTAATTTGCATATATATTTTTGGATTCTATAATCATATTATGTATATTTAAACTTAGTAAAATCATTAAAAAATTTAGTGTATCACCCCTTTTTAAGGTTTTAATATCAATTTTAGGTTTAGCTTCTATTCATTTTCTTTACAACAATAGTATAATAAATTAGTTTAGGTACTACACTAGGGTAACCATCCCCCTTTCCAAAGATTCACTCATAATTTGATGTCATCCAAAGCCTAGAAGTCTTGCATTGTTTTAGTTAGAAGGAAAATTTTGTTGAACACGCCATGAGATTGAGAGGGGAGGTGAACTGGTCTTGAACAAACCTTAAAATTTTTCTATCACAAACACTTATCAATTATCTTTATCCAACTAACCATAAAATGAAAGATAATACAATGAACACACAAATATATGAACACCATATTTTTACATGGAAAAACCAATATGGGAAAAATCAAAATGAGAACCACACTGACTATATGAATAACTTGAATACAATATATAGGCCAAAGCCCAACGAAGCTTATTGCTCTTGATTTGGACTTGCAGGCTAAGGTGTGGAACCTTAGGGTAAGATACAAGGCACTTGCAACATTGAGATACAAATGATATTTCCACATCTTCTCTTCTAAATTCATATCACATTGAATCCACACTCAATCAATACTCAACTCAAACATTTGCATACCTATATCCATCAACTTGATCACTAAAAACCTCAACTAGGTTGGCCACAGTAGAGATAGATAGTATTTACACAAAGTTGGCCACCATGAACACTTGGCTCAATTTGGTCCACCCCAAGAGATAAAAGTGACCTAAATCTATCATAACACACCTTCCACAATTGATTTAAATAAAGCACACACAACACAAGATCCTTAATCATTGTATCAAATGTAACACATATCAAAATATTAAAGGAAGTTAACCAGTTGGCCCAAGAAAATCTTCCAATCATAACTTAATGTAGATCTAAACATGTCGCAACAAGACTCATAACAACATCTTAACTTATCCTCCAATACATATCCAAACCAAAAGCTCATAATTCAATTAAGATAATCAACCAAGTCAATTGGAGACCAGCACAAAGAAAAATGTTAAATAACAAAACAAAATTATTTTCACTTGCATAGAAAACCAACACATGAATTCTAAAACTGGAAAATTGCACAAACCTTTTGAAAATGTTCAGGAAGTTACACACCTAGAATCACGAATGTGGAGCATTCTTTGGACTAGCCCTAATACTCAACCTCACTGTCAGCAAAAAATAAATCACAACTTTAACCTCTGAATTTATGGGAACCCAAAAATATGATAGTGCAACATATAAAGACCACAAACATTACAACCAAAATCTCAAGCCATCATCTTCTAATGTAGAGGAATGTAGAGCATTCTCCCACAAGGATTTCAAATAGTCTATCTTGCATATTCACACTTCCCATACTGTCATCTTCTAGAAACACCACATACTGACTCAATATCATCACTAGACATTAAAACAACACCTAGACACTTATCATTTGACCTCTATCATCTTCCACACATTAGGAAACCCATTATTCCATTAGGTTGACATCAAGGAAAACACTCAACACATATTGTTGATAATCTCCCCCTTCTTCATTGATTGCAACATCAATGAAAAACACAACTAATATTTTAGTCATCAATATCATAAATATGACATCAATGAAAAAAAATGCAATCAACCAACTATCTCCCCTTTTTCATTGATGACAACACTATAAAGAAGTTAAGTAGCGGAACAACTTCCTATACTAACCTTGAGGGGAGAATAATGAAAAAACATGCTCATATCTTTATAATAGTTATAAAAATTGATAAAATAATATAAATAAAATGCATACCACAACACATTGATTTACAAGGGGAAAACCCTCAGGATAAAAACCCCACACCCCAAAAGTCAGCCAATATATTATCCAAAAACCAATAACAAATTACAATATACTTGCAGAACAAGCTTCTTGCAAGAGTATCACCAACCAAAGATCTAAAGTAAATTGAATAGCTTTAAAAATCTTACTCATATCCTTTATCCCATGTACCTAATGTATAGAATAAATAATACATGACATCGTCAAATGGTATTACAAAACTATGGGCTAAAAAATACTTATAAAGTGGTTCCCTTCTTATCTCTAGTCAAAGATGCCCTATGATGTATCAAAACACACACTAACATTTCTAACTCCCTTTACAACTTATTTATATGTTCAAATCATTTTACATTTCCTATTTTAGGATACCCAACTTTTTAAGGTCGAGACTTTTGAATCGGGTGACTAATTGTCGAACTGTTTGAAGTGTTGGAAATCTCACAACATGATCTATCACCTATTAACTAACTAAGCTAGTTATGCACACTTTTATGTTAGAGCCTCTAAATAATTCAAAATTTAATTCATAAAATTTATTTGACAACTTCCAAAATGGAAACTTTAATATCTTCAAAATTGAACAAGATCTTACAATGAAAATTAATTGACATATGTGTCTAGCACATCCAAATCTTTGGGGACTGATTAGGAAAAAATTGTGCTCAAGTGGAAACTTACTAAAAATAGTAACTATATGAAAGTGCAAGGTTGAGACACATTGTCCTAACAATCTCCCACTTGTCAAATACCTTGCAAGAGTAAAGGGGGTAGGGTGATCCCACAATAGTGTGTCCCACTTTTTGGCCAACTTTGACACAAAGATCAACATTTAGAGAAAAAACTTCATTTTCGAACACATATTGCCGCAAAACTATAAGGAATTTGAAGATGATATAAACTAGGGTCTTTTAGCATTTTCTTTAAAGTTTCTAAATATATTTTTTTTTAAAAATCATTAAAATTTATTTTTCCTTCTCCTTCGAAAAGTGGTTTGTGTGAAAAAACTGTGATTTTAATAATTGACTTTCACTTGGATCAGTATAACTTTTTTTTAAAATATGATAACGATGTAATTATTTCAAAATTATATTTGTAACTTCAATATCTAGAGGATGTAATTGGTTTCATTCATTTTGGGTCAATATTTCATAGTTTATTAAGTTTTAAAGTGACAGTAACTGTAATTTAGACATAAGGTCACTTTGATCACTGTAACTTGAAATGTATATATCAAAATTCAATTTTTTTTTAATATAGAAAGGTAACACAAATATGCTTTTTCTACATATTTTTCATAAATTTTCTTTTGTAATTTACTATTTTTCCCAAAGCCTTGAAGAGACAGGTTGTTGAATCACCAAACAACCTATGTTTAGTTAAAGTAATATTTGAAAGTGATAACAAACTTAATATGTATTAAAATTATATTCATTAGAAATCTTGTTCTGAATTACATAATTGGGCATCATGTATTTGAGAAAAAACATTTGATTTGGTCCTTGTCCCAAGCCTTGAAAGACCAATTTTTAGGACTTGTTTTTTTTCAAACAAGAAATTTTCATTTTAGGGGTCTTCAAGCGAAGACCCCCTTCGCGCGAAGGGGTCTAAGGGCATTTGAGTGAAGACCCTTCGCGCGAAGTCACTTGAGTGAAAAATCCGGTGACAACCATCCCGCCAGATTTTTATCTTGCCTACTTCGCGCAAAGTAGGTCGGCCATGTTGTATTTCTTTTTTCAAAAAATTTAGAATGGTATAAATCTAAAGTTTTTTTATTTCAGTTTTTAACCGAATTGCAACAAGTAATTCGCTTTTTCTATTATTGTTCAATTTTTACAAATGCATTTTTGGAATAAAGATTGTTATTTCTATTTTTTTCGAAGGCATAATTTTGAAGAGGAGAAATATTATATCAAA
>MU223293.1:971193-981631 GCA_018584345.1 Thuja plicata
TAATGATTAGTTATGAAATAATGAAACAAGATAGTAACTTGATAGTAATGTTAAGGGTTGGTTCATGTTTATGGGTTAATGAAGTACCTAGCATAATGTCTACCTTATTAATACTAATCTCTTATCTTAATGTTTAGAGGAAAGTGGTACAAAGGATAATAGATATTTATAAAATCAATATGATCTAATGGCTTCAATTGATAAAAGGAATAATGATGTTAGATGATTAACTTATGTTTAATGAAAGAAACAAGTTAGTGAAATTTACCTTGGTGCATTAAAATTAATGTAGATCTTTTAAACTCATAATTAAATGGATATCTTATGCATGTAAATAGCTTAGATAATGTTGCTTTAGTAGCGACGTTAGGGAACCTATGAGGACTTAAGTTGAATAAATCTTGCATTCAAGTTGTAGAAAAGTACTTTTTTTATTTTAGAGATATGAAATACAATGAAGAATATTATTCTAGTTAAACAAAAAAAGAAATTACTTGCATCTTATAGATATTTTATGTATTGTCCTCCCGGGTTTCCTGGTGGGGCGTTACACTACTCACACTGAGGAGAAGGAGGCCACACTGAGCCCCAAGCACATTTTTATCAATGACACCAAGGATGTCAATCCCATTGAATTGACCACTGAGGCAAGTAAGGCCATGGATGATATTCCTAAAATATTGCAATCATTAGGAGAAACAACATACATAACAATACAAGACATAACTCATGGAGATTCTGATGATAATATCAGGATGATGAAGAAGTCAATGTTGCCATCGAGCAAATAAGTGAACAGGAAACTACTAATGTTGCACAGGTACAAATACCAGGCAATATGCCTTTATTGATGCAAGAAATTAATATAATGACTGAGTCACAACAGACACCACCAGAGACAGAAGTAGAAAAATCGATGGACAAAGGTGAAGAAAAAAGGGAGAAGACAGATAAAAATGGAGAGGATAAACCAAGTGATGCACCCACTCAGGATAGTGGAAAGGCAGACAAGGCTGCAGATCAAGACAAGGTTGATGTAAAGATGTCTACAACCGACCAATAGGTACTGACCGAGAAACCTAGCAACATCACCACACCTCCCAAGAAATCAATGACAGAAATAGAGCAACAAAAGGCTCTTGCTATCATACAACATTCCCTTGCATCAAGAAAAATTTTGAAGAAGAAGAAGAACAAGAAAAGTAAAGCCCATGTTACACTTGATGAGATAATAGACATACTCGACTGTGATCCAAGAACACTTGATCACGAGTCATTATCAAGGTATGGGGAGCTATGCAAAAGGAAAAAAAATACACAAGTCCTGGAAACAACAAAGGATATTCTGCTGTAGGTAGTCCCTGACACACAGATTGATCAAAATGCACCCATCATTGATCAACTAGCAGTTCTGATCGAGGTAATCACACAACAGAATGTAGATGCCGAGAAGGTCATTGAAGAAAGTGCAGAAGAGAAATAACATTACAAACTAACAGAGAAAATAAGCCAAGAAGTGGCAGAAAATAAGGTGAAACTTTCTGAACTGGTAACCACACTAGAACTTGTTATTTCAGAATTAGTTACCTTAGTTCAAAAGTTATGTACTATTGAAAAATTCACCACCGACCATGATGTACAAATGGCTAAGTTAAATGAAGATCTAAAAGTTAGTGCACAAAGTCTTTCAACCGAGCCAAATGCATTCAAACTGCATTATGAAAAGCTACTTTAATCTAAGCGGTTAAGACTTGAAATAAAAAAGGAAGAAAGAAAAATCAGAGATGAAGTAAATGAGCTACAAGCCATGTTACTACCGAATCTCACATTGTTGATGACACATATGACTATGGAAAAGACTATAATTACCACCCCAGAGATATAAGTAGTTGAAAGCATCTATGACATGCATGCTCAAATTACATTGGAGCACATGACCCTAGAGCACCTGAACGAGAAATGGGAAAAGCTGATGGAATCCATTAAGCAATCTCATTCGCACATACTTGAAAAGTTGTAAGTTATACATCTTTGTCATTACTTTCAAAAAAGGGGGAAACATGTACATACATGGGGAAAAATGTACATACATTGTATCTACATACCAAGGCATGAACATAGGGGGAGTCATTGTAAAAGTATAACATACTTGGTATATACTGTACATATTAATTTTTTGTACTAATGCCAAAGGGGGAGATTGATAAATCTTAAAGGATCAGAAGTTGTCATTAGTATTCAAGCAGCCAGTTTTGGTCGGTCGGTCAGCATTCACCGAGCAATAGAATTCACCGAGCGACAATGATCACCGAGAATAGTATTCACCAAAGCACACTGGTCACCGAAACATTTGGAACACCAAGAAAAGTATATCAATTGAGCAAAGACATCACCGAGCACCAGTCTAACTAACAAACAGTTTTAACACCGAGAAAAGCGGATCTGAACTACATGTCAGCTAAAGCACTTTAGTCTTTAAAATAGCTTCTTGTTTAGCTAGACAACCGTTTCTCGTGGATCAAGAAAAGTGTAAATGATGGATTTAATTAGTTTAAATGATTGTATTCATGCAAACTAGGAGATCAAGGTCAAGTTGTAAACCTTTGATCCTAGAGTTATTCAAGAATAGTGTGAAACCTAATTAGGTCACAATCTAGTATATATAGATGTATTAATCAATCAAGAAGATGATTGTAGGCGTACAAGGAAATCTATGGATTAGACAAAGGTTTTCATGTAGAAGGACATATAAAGAAGAATTCAGTTATGAAGAACTACATTCAAGGCTACCAAGCAGAACAAAGGTATTATCCATCACAATAGATGATATACAATTTTGTGAACTTAATGGATCTGTAATCAGCAATTCAAGATTGCAAGCTATCAGGTCATCTATATTTTTTTTCTATTCTCTAACAATTGTAGCAAACAAAAAAAAATCCTTCAAGAAGGTGGACTTAACAGTCTTTTTGTAAATCTCTTAACTGAGTGCACATATACATTGTGTTGCTGAAATCTCTTAACCGAGTAGACTTAAAAAGTATAACATGCTACTCCTAACAGGGTAAGATCATCAGAAGTGATCACAACTTGTAGCCATAACAGGCACCTTCCATCCTGCAGATAGTGAAGCTTTGTGGGTTTTATCCCCACCGCATTTTTTACCTTCTAACAAGGGTTTCTGCATTATCAAATACTTGTGTCATGTTTTAATGAATTTCATGAATGTTTCAATGTTTATTTTCATACATTTATATTTAAGCTATGATATTACATGCATGGAGTAGTAAAGCAGCAATGGTCGGTTATGCAAGATAAGATTACTAAAGGTTAATTGATAAAAGCTTTAAGGGCACTGATTCACCCCTTCCCTCTCAGTACAACACCCTTCCATTATTCCAACAAGATCAAGGTTGGTCTATTCAAGAATATGTGTGAATTTCCATCAATCTACAGACCTGCCTGAGGTTATTTCTATTATGTCTAAGCTGGGGAAATATATTCAGTCTGTGGAATACGAGTCTATTCCCTTTGCTTGTTTTGTATGCAAAAACTTTGGGCACTGGGTGAAGCAATGCCCACACAAACAACAAAAGGAAACTAAGGGGATTTAAGGAAAAAAGAAAGATATAAGGAAAGAATGGGGGGAAAAAAACCAAAACAGTAAGAATGAGCCTATTACAATGGAAAATAAAGGTGAGGAAGGAAGGGTTGAAGAGGCAGAGAGGGTCTGTCTCCAGGGTGACAACCCCAAAGAAAAGGAAAACCCAATGGTTGTGGCTAAAGATATTGGGAAGACAGATGAAGAAATCCTTGTGCCTATTATCAAGAATAGAAAAGATCACGAACCCCATAAGGAAAATGGAGGCAACTTCTCTGCTACTAGGAGATTGGAAAGTGTGGGATCCCAAGAATTGGAAGCTTCTACTTTGGTCTCTAGGGTGAAATATTCCTTTAAGGACATGGTAAGAGATGAATCCTATCTGAAAAACATTAAGCCCCAGGGGTCTAATATGCAGGATGGCAATTTGAATAGTGACACTATTGAAGATAGTGGAAATGATGACCCTCTGTCACCATTAGCTGATATATAGAGGGAGGAGAGATTGGCAAATCCTATAATCATTGAGGGAATACAAGAAGAAACATGGATATAGGCAAGTGGAAATAAACATCATAGAAATTAAACTAAAAATGGTAATATGGTGAATCAGGGATCCTCAATGTCTGGATTGGCTAAGAAAAATGATAGTCAAGACCATGGAGGAGTGCAGACTAGACGCAAACATAAGGTGGATGTTGGATCTCCTAGAGGCATAAAATCAAAAAAAAAAATGTAAGCGAACAGGAAGCAAAGGAGAATATAGCAGATGGTTGCCAACTCACCATCCTTGAGGTATGCTCCCCATATCGTAAATGAAGATCATTTCTTGGAATATTAGAGGATTGAATAGTCCTCATAAACATGATGTTTTAAGGAATCTTGTTAGAGATTGCAATCCATATATTTTTCTGATTCAAGAAACTAAAATGCTCAGAGATAAATTTTAAAAAATCTAGCCCATCAAGAATGGGGGCAGCATAGGTTGTGATTCAGGCGGAGCTTCAGGGGGTGTGGTGATTTTTTAGAATAAAAACTCTATTAACTGCACTCTTATAAAGGTTGATGAGAACATCATTATGGTGAAGGTGACTCATATTAGAGATAACTTCTCTTGGATTTTGATTAATATTTATGCCCCTAATATTATATTAGGTAGACAAAAATTTTGGCAAAGCTTGAAGAACCTGTGGAAGAATAATCAAGATAAAAGCTAGATGGTTATGGGAGATTTCAACACCCCGTTGAAAGAGGCTGAAAAAAGGGAGGTAACCCTTCACAGATGGAAAGCATATAAAACCTTACAGACTATATAAATGATGAAGCTCTCCTATATGTGGAGCTAGAGGGTATCTCTTATACGTGGTCTAATAGGAGAATTGGAGATGAGCTTATTCGGGTGAAATTGGACAGAATTCACATTTCTCCAGACTGGCTCTCAAGGTACTCCTTTTCTCTATCTTCTATCCAGATAATTGGGTCTAACCACTTCCCTATATCTTTTTCTGATAACCCCTTGAGTGGGAAAAGAAAATTCCCTTTTCATTTTGAAAAAATGTGTATGGCCCATCCCAACTTGAAGGAAAGCATTGGTGACTGGTGGAATTGCTTTGTGGATGGGGGAGCTATGTACATAGTTGCAAAGAAACTATATGATATCAAAAGAAAGGTTAATACTTGGAATAAAGAGGTCTTTGGTGACATCTTCCTATCCAAAAGTCATGTGCAGATTGACATTAAGGATGTCCAAGACCAAATCCAAAAGGAGGGTCTCTCTGAGGATCTCAAAAGTCTTGAAAATAACCTGCTAGCGAACTATCATAATATTATATCTAAGGAGGAAAATTTATGGAGATAGGGGTCGAGAGCTCTCTAGCTTAAGGCAGGGGATAAAAACACTAGATTCTTCCACATGACAACTATGAAGCACAAGGATGCTAACAGAATCTCCTGTTTATACTTCAATGGAAATAAGATGGCTAAGGATGAAGATATTAGAAAAGAAATGATCAGTTATTTTGCGACTCTCTTATCCAAAGATCCTAACTTGGTTTCTTCTGACCAGGATAAAATTATGTCTATCATTCCTTCATTGATTGATAAAGATACCAATGTGAGATTGCAAGCTATCCCGTCTAATAAGGAAACAAAGAATGGTATTTTTTCCATCAAGGGTGAGAAGTCTCCTAGCCCAGATGGTTTTCCTATGCTTTTCTTTCAACATTATTGGGAGATTGTGGGGAAATAGGTGAATGCTGCGGTGAAAGAGTTTTTTGGTACCAAAGCCCTTCTTACGGAACTTAATGCAACTTTTTTGGTGCTGGTCCCTAAGAAGCTTGGAGCTAATACTGTTGATGCTTTTAGACCTATAAGTCTCTACAATTCCTTGTATAAAATCATCTCTAAAGTATTAACTTTGAGGATTCTGTCTATTCTCCCTACGATCATTTCCCCCTAGCATAATGGTTTTGTTCTTGGAAGGCAAATCCTGAATTCCATCATTGTCGCACATGAACATATTCATTCTTTGGAAGCTGATAATAAACAGGGATTCCTAACAAAGATGGACCTCTCAAAAGCTTACGATAGAGTGGACTGGAATTTTTTGTTGAAAGTCCTCGAAGCCTTTGGTTTTGATAAGGGAGTTATCAAACTTATCATGCAATTGGTTTCTACTATTTCTTCCTCTGTAATCCTTAATGGTGGATCTTCCAACTTCTTTAGACCTTCTTGGGTTCTTAGACAAGATGATCCTATCTCCCCCATTCTTTTTATTATTCTAGCTGAATGTTTGGGAAGATACATTAGTAAGCTAGTGGGAGAAGGTTTGATTTTTGGTCTCCAACCTTCTTCTGCTAGAACCTTTTGTTCCCACGAGCAATTCGTGGATGATACTCTCACTATGGGGGCAACTACTGTTAAGGAGGCCAAAAAATTGAAGAAGGCTTTAACTACTTATACTTCTACGTCCGGTCAGCTTATTAACTGGAATAAGAGCTCTATCTTCTTCATTAACAACCTCGAGGAGAGACAAAGGATATTTAAAAATTTTGGAATGCAGTGTTGGGGTCATGCCCTCATCTTACCTTGGATTGTTGTTGAGATCAAAACCCCCTGATGCATTCTGGAATTCAATCATTGAAAGATTTAATAGAAAGTTGGCTGGCTGGAAGGGGGTCCTCTTAAGTCATGCTGGGAAAGTTCAACTTTTGAAGTTTACTTTGCAAAACCTTCCAGTCTATGCATTGAGTCTCTTTAAGA
Source organism: Thuja plicata (assembly GCA_018584345.1). NCBI lineage: Eukaryota > Viridiplantae > Streptophyta > Pinopsida > Cupressales > Cupressaceae > Thuja > Thuja plicata. The sequence continues at coordinate 978,056 of MU223293.1, forward strand.
TTCCCCACAAATTTTCTATGATGATTGAAATAATTCAAAAAGATTCTTGTGGTCGAGGGTTGAAGATAAGAAAAGATTAAACTTAGTTGCTTGGGAAAGGGTGTGTAAGCCAAAAAAGTTTGGGGGGCTCGGTTTGAGAACTATTAAAAACTTCAATAAAACCCTTCTTTCCAAACAACTATGGAGAATCTATGGGGAAAGAAAAGAGTGGAACTTGATCATCAGAAACAAATACCTGTTTAACAATCCTACTTTGGAAGACTTCATCCTTTCTGGAGAGGATATGCAAGGATCATATATCTGGAATAGTATTTTCTATGCAAAGGACTTGATTACCAAAGGCATTAGATGGAAGTTGGGAAATGGTAGGAAAATTGACTTTGGGGAGGATTGATGATTACAAATGGACCCTCTTTCTAGTAACCAAGAATGGAGCCAAGCTACTGCAACATGTAAATAAACTATTGGGAAGAAAGTCAATGACTATTGGAGAGGAAACAAGTGTATCAACTTGGGAGAAATTTACATAAAGCTTCTTCCTCTTCATCTTGTGCTGCAAACCTGGTTTATCACTGAAAACAACTATGATAAAATCATCTAGGCTTCTAAACCGAATGGCGTCTTCTCTGTGACCTCTACTTGTGATCTTATCATATCGAGTGATGCTAAACCTCTTTCTTTGAAGGTTTTGTATAAATTTCTCATCCCTAAGATCAATTTCTTTTTTTGGCTTTTATCCTAGAATAAACCTCCGACTTTAGATAATCTTTGTAAAAGGGGCTTCTACTTGCCTAATAGATGCTACCTTTGTATGGACGAGGCTGAATCTTGTGATCATATTATGATGCATTGCTCCTAGTTTTGTATGGTTTGGGAGATAATTTTTAGAAAATGGAACCTCTGCTGGTTTTTTCCTCTTTTATGGTAGGATTTTATCACTCAATGGAGTTGTCCTTGTTCGAATAAGATGGCTAGAGAATTTTGGAATCTTCTTCTCCCTCATTTTAGTTGGCACATTTAGAAGGAGAGAAACAACATATTGTTCAGGGAGAAATATGCCAAAGCTGAAGTGGTTGGCAATCAAATCTGCAGAGGGCCGGAGGAGAACTTCAATGTTATGGTCAACAACAATCCTGCTTTGATCTCTTCTCTGGAGGATCTTGAGAACATCAGAAATTGGCGGTTTAGCTCTACCTCTACTAAAATCCCTCATCCTAGAGATGGAGCCCAGTGGTCTTCCGCTCCCCATGGCTGGTCCAAACCTAACTTCGATGGGGCTGCTAAGGGAAACCCGTGAATAGCGGGTGGTGGAGGCATCATCAAAGACTGGCCTGGTAATTGTGTCGGGGATGTGGCCTTTCCTTTGGGATTACAATCTAATCACAGAGCTGAAGCTATGGAGGCTCTCAATACTATTATGCTGGTAGATGATTTGGGTTGTAAGAACTTGTGGCTGGAGGGAGACTCTCTCTCAATATCATCAATAATATTAAAGGCTTAAGCAAACCTTCGTGGACTATAGAGCGTATAATAGACAAAATAAAAGTTGTTTCTCTCAAATTTGAAAAGTTTCACATAACCCATGATTATCGCGAAACTAATATGGTCGCAGATGGGTTAGCCAACATTGGGGTCAAAAATGACATCACCCACAAGTGGCTTAGAACAAACAATATCAATGATGACATTAATAAGCTCATTTATTATGATAAGATTAATCCAAAGGAGACAACCATTCGAAGTAATGATGATTTTGAGTGATATGAGATAGATTTTATGTACTGGTGAAATCAAGTGGCAGGCGGAGCGCATTATCATTAATACTCATTTTTTAAACACGCTTTGTGGGTGTTTAAGACTGCTTTCGTGCTGAAGGCTTATCATTTTGAGCTTTGTGTGCCCATTTTCTCTTGTCTCAACTAGGTTGTGCACAAGTCTAGTAACTATGTTATGGAGCTTAATTGCATGAAGGAAGATATGTGAGGGGATACCTTAAGAGAGAGGAAGCCTCAGATTGTAAATAGGCTCAGGAAAAAAGTTTAGAAGAAACTTGAGAAGGGAAGGGTTGAGCAATATCTTCAGCACTTGCATGGCAATAATAAAGACATTACTATGGAGTTTTCTTCAGGCTGGGATAATGGGGTTGTGCACCTTGCGGGTAAGTCTTTTCCTTTTACTTTGGACCTAATTGCAGAGAGTATGGGTCTTCCTCTTGATGGCACGAATTACTTCAAAGATAGGAAAATTGGTAAAAGGCTATTAAGGATTTCCCTAAAATTGTTGAAGAGAGGGCAATGTTAGTTAAGGGAAATGTTGATTTTGTCAATATCAACAATATCAAGCTCATCCGGGCTCAGGTCTTGAGGGTAATCATGGAGTAATTTACCTTAGATGAAAGATTTTCAAGGGTTTACAACTTCCATTTTGTTCTTGTTAATCATTTTCGTCATAAAACTAGGGTTTCTTTCCCCTATTTCTTGTTGAGTTCCTTGAACCAGAGTATCATGGACAATAAAATCAAGTCCAGCTCTCTAGTCCTTCATGAAGGTCTAGTTTTGCTCATCACTTAGTATGCTAGAGACAAGATCCCTGAGCCAGTGCCTAAGCAAGTTGGCAAGCAGAAGAGAAAGATTATGGAGACAAATTCTGGGAAGAAAGTGAGCCCCTCACCTAATAAGAAACCTAGAAAGGATACTCCTGGGAAGAAAGAGGCTCCCATGTCTATCTTCGACGAGGTGGAGGGAATGAAGTTTGATGATGACAAGGATGGTGATACCTCTGAGGAGGAAATCCTGGATAAAGATGAGCTCAATAACAAGGAGATTCTAGAGAAGGATGGTACCCCCATGGAAGAGAATGAAGGAGTCTGATAAGCATTACTAGGATAATAGCCCTCCTTCTCTGGATGAAACTGGTGATGTTTGTTGGAAACAATTGTTCAATTGTGTATTGTCCTTGATGTTACACAAATGTCATATCAGTCATTAGACAGAGTCTACCAGGTTCAGAATGTTCAGCAAGGCAGTTAACCGAGTCTACCGAGATCAGACGGTAAGAGAAGCTATTTACAGAGTCTACTGAGCGCTCCAGAATACTATATCGAGAAGTTAGTTACTACCGAGCTCACTCGGTCAACAAAAGAAATTCAGTCTTTACCGAGTTCAGTCGGTCATCAAAGAATATGTGAAGGAAAGTCAGTGCTTACCGAGTTCATTCGGTTACCGAAGGATTTTTGTAGAATCTCTAGTGTTCACCGAGCATCAGTTGGTCAACACTGGAATATCATTTCTGGACAGCGTCGGCCTGCGAAGGATTTTATTTGTAAATGTTTGTTCAGCCGACTAATGTAATAGTTATTAATTGAAACTTGTAATTGGGCCGACTTGATAACCTGAAGGATATATATGAAAGATCAAGTTGCGAATTCAGAAGTGTGTGAGAAGTGTGGAGAAGCATGTGGAAATGTGAAGAAGCAGGAATGTGCGAATTCTGATGAAGGATTAGAGATATCCTTGAGGTGCTGCAAAGATATATTTGATCAGTAAGGATCTATTGGCGCAGAACAGAGATCTGTAT
>MU223293.1:981967-1003396 GCA_018584345.1 Thuja plicata
TTATATCTGGTGTTACTTGTGTTCATGTTATTTGTTTTATACATATCAATAACTGTGAATGTTTAATGAACAATAATAAGTTAATCTACCGAGTAACAACAATATATATTGAAGACATCTAAGGGACTTGTGGAAATATTTTTGTGGTAACTGATTCACCCCTCCCCTCTCAGTTACTCCATCTATATTTCCAACAATGTTTTCTCTGCGGTTGCCAAAGATAGTGCTAGAGATGAAATTGCGAAAGACCCCCAGCAAGAGACTTTTGAGGATGCTATAAATCTGCACCAGCACAATGTTCTGGATCAGCCCCAGATGAAGGACAGTAATGCCCAGGAGGGGAGTGGTGAAGATAATGTTAAGGGAAATACTAAAGATGAGAACATTGACAGGGAGACTGAAGATGGGAATGATGCTGGCGACGGGATATTGATGAGATGGTCATGGAGACCAATACTGATAATTAAAAGGGCACTACCCCTTTGGAATTTCTTACCAAAACTATTGACTCGACTATTAATTGGGAGGTTGAAGATCATCCTAACACTCCCTCTGAGAACCTGACTATTGAGGTAAACACTGAGAAGAGAAAGAGTATTGAGAATCAGAAAAAAGGCGAGGCTACATCTCTTGAGGAACAGGACCTCAACACAAAAGAGTCACCAACATGAGCGTCTTGAATGCGGCTAGAAGTAGAACTATCCTAGCCTTCAACCTGGCTAAATGGGCGTTTCATGAAATCCAAAAACTGAGTATTAAGTACAGAGCCCTGGATGCTAGGAATGAGGTGCTCGAAGAGACGGTGGATAACATGAGGAATGATGCTGCCATGCATAATTGTAAAGGTAAAAATGTTTTTATTGAGGATTTTGAGAGTTCTAGTTCGCTTAATGAGAAGATTAATAGCGTCATAGAAGCTCAGCCACATCCTCAACAGAGCTATTAACAATGAGCAAATGCTCAGGAAGCTCTTGACCCTCAACAACGAGGGCATGAAAGCTACTGTCACTAACCTTAAGGCGTTATATGCTCTGTTGGAAGGAAATTACATGGATAAAAATGCCATTATCATTGATGAAGATGTTGTTTAGTAGGATGAACAAACTTATGGCCCTAGCTCTAGAACTAGAGCAAGCATAAAGAAGAAAATGGCTTCTCAGCCTAAAGATCTTACGAGCCTTAACGAATCTATCCAGAAGATTCAGGCCCTACTGGTGGACTATGAGAATTTCCTCAAATTGCTGGACTGAATTGTGTTGCTGGACGCTTTTTTTGTTTATGCTTGCTAGACAGTGTGCTGGTCGTTTTTTGCTCTTTTTGAGGATGGTGCTTTTATTGTAATTTCTTGGGGTTTGCCCTCTTTTGAGTCTGACATTTCCTTAAAGAAGTCATTGTCTTTTCGTTGCTCTTAATGTTCTATCTTGCTTCTAGATTGTAAAGGGTATCGGGGTCCCTTCAACACCTGTAGTTACCTCAATCAAAAATAGTTATGTAAGAAACTAATTCTCTAGAGTCCTTTGTATAATATGAAATATTTTTTTATTGGATTCTCTTATTTGCCTTGTTTTCATTGATTAAGTTCATGTCACTTTTGTACTTCCATCATTATTTTGTCTCGGTTTGTGATTCAAGTTTATGTTGATTGTTTAGCAGCCTGGCTACCTTCAAGTTATAGTGAATCTAACTTGACTGACATATTTCCTCACTATATCATATGAAAGTTGAAGTCAATGTATAGTGTCTATTATTACGTTATGATAATGTTGGTTATTCAACTATGTATTAACTGTCTGCCAGCTTCAAGACATTTTAAGCATTGGTTGGTCGACAATTGTGTTCCTCTTGACACCTATCGAGTCATTTTAAATAGATTATGGATCATCAAGGAAGACAATGATCTAGTCAAATCAACTTTGATCCTTGATTGACCATCTCTAGTCTTCTTTTGCAATAATTTTATGTGACAATAAAGATTATTTTACTCTTGTTTCCAATATCCATTGTCATCTCTATTATTAATATATGTATTCATTTTATTAGATGGAGTAACAAACAAAATCTTTCTATTGTATTTATTTTTGTAATAATATGAAAATTAATCATATTTGTTTTTATATTTTGATGTATTTGATAAACCCTAATATGTGACATGATTTGGCTTCCTACGGATCTGCCCTTTCCAAGTGATATTCTTGTATTTATAAAATTCTTTACGTAAAAGATATTAATACACATATTGTGAGAGAACCCTACCTAAATTCATGGCGACTCTTGTTTGTGAACTTGATGGTATCTAGTAGTTGCTCTATTCATGTAACACATAATTTATATTGTTTCCTTTTCACCACCATATCACGTGTAATCTTAATACTTTTTCTTGTAACTGATTTCTCAATATTTGTATAGTAAACTTTATGCAATTCCATTTGTAGCATATTTTACTTTATAATTATGAAGTTGATCTATTGCTAAACTTTAACCATTGAAGGTGGCTCTTGTCAATGTTCTTTTTAGGTATCTCAAATGGAATTAACTTTACAGAGGACAAAAATAATACAATTGATCCAAACAAAAGAACTATACAAAATGGCAAGGGTGATTATGAGCCTTGTCCAATTTCACACTGCTCAAGCATCTTTTACTAGAAGTGTTCCTCGCCTTTTGATTTAATCCATTATCCACCACCTCTAACTTTTGATTTCATCCAATCACGAAAACAGTTAAATAAAACGTCTATATTATCATAAAACAGATTTAGAACACATACACTCACATCATTATAAACAGTGATCTGCACTACACTCTATACACCTCATTTTACAAAGCCAACAATGTGTTTTCTATTTCCTAATACTCAAAACAGTTTTTTTGAAGTATAAAACAAAGCGCATAATAAAACCTTCTAGAAACTGAAAAAAAAAAACATGAATTCCTTCATTATTGCTGCACGTCTGATATGGTGAATAATTTTTTACCAATAATATCCACAAGAACATTGTCCCCTTTTAAAATGATGGAAACGGTTTGCATCTCTCACAACAATTTCTCTTGCAACAATCTTGGAGAATTTTTTTGTTGCAGTGTGACAATCAGCACAAACTCAAAGGTTTTTAACAACTCAAATAGTTGTTTCAGGGGGTGTATTTAACAGACCAAATGCGATTGCCAACTTTTCACTATGGTGGCGGATAAATATATCTTTTTCCTCATCTTCTATATGATTAAGTAATTCCTTGAATCTGGAATCTGCGGATGTCTTTTGTCTCCTACTAGAAAAGCATGGGATTTTTTTAATTCTCTAATCATTCATCAACTCCTGACCATTTGCACCTCACTCCACCTGCCCACTTCAGCATAGATGTTTGAGAAAAGAACATAAGTTGAAGGATTTTTAGAGTCCAAATCAAAAAGTAGCATTGCTGTAAGACTCCTAAGCCTATATTCATATGTGAACTACAGGCACCAGAAAACTCATCCACACAACCGCCACAGGTTTAACCGGCATCTTAATAATGAATTTTAAGGCATCCTCAAGATAGCCAACACGAGCAAGAAGATCAACCATGCACACATAACAATCAATTGCAGGTGTACTGCAATATGGGTTATTCATGTGATTGATGTATGTACAGCCCTCATGTACTGAACCTTCATGGCTGCACACACATAGAACACAAGCAAAGCTTACAATGCTGGGAGATGTTCCATAGTACTTCATTAATTCAAAGAGTTTGAGAGCATCCTTGGCCTTCCAAGAGATCAGATTTCTTTGAGGCATTTTATCAAACAATTCATGTGCCTTGCTGATACTTCTACATTTTGCATACATGTCTGCCAGAGAATTTCCAACTATAATATCTGACAACCACCCTCCTTCCGTTACGCTTTGATAGATGTCCATACCCTATTCTGAAGCTCCCATTTTGGCACAGGTAGGGAGGATAGAGGCAAAGGTTGTGGAATTTGGCTTTACACCTGCCTATTGCATTTGCTTGAAAGTTTCTAGCGCTTTTTCAACAAATACATTCTGTGCATATCCTGCAATCATAGCATTCCATGACAACACATTCTTTTGAGGCATTTTATCAAACAACTCATGTGCCACGTCAAAGTTTCCACATTTTCCATACATGTCTACTAGGACAGTTGCAACTAAAACATCTGACAAGTGCTCTTGAAACATTAAAAAAAACGTTAATCTCTTGATTATTACTGCACATCTGATACGGTATTGTTTACCAATAATCTCCACAAGAACATTGTCCCTCTTTAAAATGATGGAAACGGCTTGCATCTCTCACAACAATTTGTCTTGCAACAATCTTGGAGATAAATTTTATTGCAGTGTGACAATCAGCACATACTCGAAGGTTCTTAACAACTCTAATAGTTGTTTCCGGGGGCGTATTCAACAAACCAAATGCAATTGCCAACTTTTCACTGTGGTGGCAGAGAAATATGTCTTTTTCCTCCTCTTCTACATCATTAAGGAAATGCTTTGAATCTGGAAAGTATCCTGCTGCCTTCATATCCCAAGCCAATTTCTCCAACTGTGCATAGATTTCTTGGGTTTGTGGATGTCTTTTGTCTCCTACAAAAAAAACATGTACAGTTTTATGGCCTTCAATCCAACTACATCCAGGGATTTTTTTGATTCCCCCATCTTTCATCAATCTCCTTACCATTTGAACCTCACTCCACCTGCCCATTTCTGCATAGATGTTTGAGAGAAGAACATATGTTGTAGGATTTTTAGAATCCAAATAAAAAAGCAGCAATGCTGCAAATAATCCTAAGCCTATATTCATATGCAATCTAGAGGCACTAAGAAAACTCATCCACACAACCACCACAGGTTTAACTGGCATCTTAATGATAAATTTTAAGGCATCCTCAAGATAGCCAGCACGGGCAAGAAGGTCAACCATGCAGACATAATGATCAACTGTGGGTGTAATGCAATATGGGTTAGTCATCTGGTTAAAATATGTACAGCCCTCATCTACTAAACCTGCATGGCTGCATGCACATAGAACACAAGCAAAGCTTACAATGTTGGGATATGTTCCAGAGTGCTTCATTAATTGAAAGAGTTTGAGAGCATCCTTGCAAAGTCCATTTTGTGCATATCCAGCAATCATGGCATTCCATGAGATCATATTTCTTTGAGCCATTTTGTCAAACAGTTCACGAGCCTTTTCAATGCTGCCGCATTTTGCATACATGTCTACCAGAGCATTTCCAACTATAATATCTGACATCAACCCTCCTTCCATTATGCTTTGATGGATGTTCATACCCTGTTCTAAAGCTCCCATTTTGGCACAGGCAGGGAGGATACTTGCAAAGGTTGTGAAATTTGACTTTACACCTGCCGATTGCATTTGCTTGAAAGTTGCTAGAGCTTTTTCAACATATCCATTCTGTGCATATCCTACAATCATGGCATTCCATGAAACCACATTTCTTCGAGGCATTTTATCAAACAGCTCAAATGCCTTGTCTATGTCTCCACATTTTGCATACATGTCTACTAGGGCTGTTGTAACTAAAACATCTGACAAAATTCTTCTATCCTTTATGCTTTGATGGATATTCACGCCATGTTCCAACGCTCCCATTTTGGCACAGGCAGAGAGGATGCTGGCAAAGGTTGTGGAATTTGGTTTTACACCTGCCAATTGCATTTGCTTGAAAGTTTCTAAAGCCTTTTCTACAAATCCATTTTGTGCATAGCCTGCAATCATTGCAGTCCACGAGAACACATCTCTCTGAGGCATTCTGTGAAACAATTCAAATGCCTTGTCTATGTTTCCACATTTTGCATACATGTCTACCAGGGCAGTTGCAACTACAGTATCTGACAAAATTCCTCTATCTTTTATGCTTTGATGGATGCACATACCTTGTTCCAAAGCTCCCATTTTAGCACAGGCAGAGAGGATGCTAGCAAAGGTTGTGGAGTCTGGCTTTACACCTGTCAATTGCATTTGTTTGAAAGTTTCTAAAGCCTTTTCAACAAATCCATTTTGTACATATCCTGCGATCATTGCAGTCCACGAAATGGCATCTCTTTGAGGCATTCTGTCAAAAACCTCACGTGCCTTTTTTATGCTTCCACATTTTGCATACATGTCTACCAGAGCATTTCCAACTATAATATCTGACAAAAATCCCCCGCCTATTATATTTTGATGGATATCCATACCCTGTTCTATAGCTCCGATTTTGGCACAGGCAGGGAGGACGCTGGCAAAGGTTGTGGAATTTGGCTTTACACCTGCCAATTGCATTTGGCTGAAAGTTTCTAAAGCCTTTTGAACAAATCCATTATGTGCATATCGTGCAATCATGGCATTCCACGAGACCACATTTCTTTGAGGCATTTTCTCAAACATTTCGCATGCCTTGTCGATGCTTCCACATTTTGCATACATGTCTACAAGAGCATTTCCAACTATAATATCTGTCAAAAAACCCCCTTCCATTATGCTTTGATGGATGTCCATACCGTGTTCCAAAACTCCCATTTTGGCACAGGCAGGGAGTATGCTGGCGAAGGTTGTGGAATTTGGCTCTATACCTGCCAATTGCATTTCCTTGAAAGTTTCGAAAGCCTTTTCGACAAATCCATTTTGTGCATATCCACCGATCATTGCAGTCCATGAGAACACATTTCTTTGAGGCATTCTGTCAAACAAGTCACGTGCCTTCTTTATGCTTCCACATTTTGCATACATGTCTACCAGGGCAGTTGCAACTACAACATCTGACAGAATTTCTCTGTTCTTTATGCTTTTATGGATGTCTATGCCGTGTTGCAAATCTCCAATTTTGGCACAGGCTGGAAGTACGCTGGCAAATGTAAACTGATCAGGTTGGAGACCTGTTTGTTGCATATGGTGAAACAATGTGACTGAGTCATGAGGAAAACCATGTCTTTTGTATGCTGCTATAATTGTATTCCAGGAGATGATGTCTCGTTCTTTTGTGTGATCAAATACTTTACGGGCATCAACTAAACTCCCGCACTTGACATACAGGTAAATAAGCTTATTATGAAAAGTTGTGCGTGTAGCAAATGTAAATCGCCTGTGAGCGATGAAAGAATGGGTTTTTTTCCCTTGTGAAAGGGTGTTCTTGAGAATACAGATTTGAAATAATTGAAGATATGTAGAGCAGTCTTCAGAGGGGTTGCGTGTAGTAAGCAGAATGTGCAGCACATTCTTCGACATAATGCTGTGAGATTGAGATGAGCAGCGGATGCCAATCGCATTTTATGATTGTAATTGGAGCATGCAAACTGTGAGATTATTTAGACTAAGTCAGTATACTGCATTGGAATTGCCAGAGGTAAGCATGCGAGCATTTCCAGTTAAAACCCTTTCGAAAGCAATTTTGAAGAAATCCTATCAGGCAATCTGTCAATGAGGACCAGTTTTCAAAACCAAACAAAGTGGTGTGATTCATACGGGATACCAGTCCGTTTGCTTCTCTTATGTTTTTATTATATGTTTACAAATGGTAAAGAGTTAAAGCTAATTGTTTCCCCGGGAAATATTTGTTTATTTATTATTTTGGAGGTTTCATGTTAAATTTAGATTTTTTTCTTTATTTATTTAATAAGGGAGGATGAGACTCAGGTTATATATTTTGTTTTAAGGACTATAAAATTATGTCAAAATTGTATGAGGTACAATCTTAATCTTATTTATTTTTATTGACATTTGTAAAAATGGAATCTTGATAGATGACATAATCAAAGAACCCACTAACACCTTCATCTATAAACTACAATTTTTTTATTGACATCAAACATTTTAATTATTCAAATCATCATAAAACTTTAACAACTTGGAGGTCATCCACTCATAAATATTTATAGACTGTTATTTTATTAAAAGAATTAAAATTTTAGAATAAATGTTGTTATAAATTGTCTAATTTATCGAGGATAATTGTATAAAATTGAAGATTAGAAAAAGTTTTACAAAAAATATGACCCCTTAAATATTTATATGTATTTAAATTATATCTATTTTAAAGAAATCTTTATGATAAAATATGATCCTTTATTACTTCATTTGATTTATAAATAATTTTATAAATAAACTCTCTTTGCAGTTCCCAAAATTTTAATCATCCTTTGATTATTCAAATATTTGTTTTAATCTTCTAATTATTATTAAAAATTGATAAAGTTTTATATGCTACAATTTTAATAATTTTTAATTTTAGGTGCTAGAAAGGCTTTGATGCAATGGCTTTCTCGGTAGAATAATTGATCTAATATAAGTTAAATTGTCAATCAGAGAAAAATTTTAATTAGGTGGGGAAAGTCATGTATTTGTGATTTACACAAGGTCTCAACTGTTTTTATGAATTGAATGGTTGTTTCTTTCAGTGTTTTAGTTGTTATCTGTTGTTAAAGGCATAAAGATCAAGCTAAATTATCTTCTTAAGTTTTAAATCAATGATGTCTATAAATGGGACATTTTATGTGGATTTTTCAGTACATGTGTTGTTGCAAGCTATGTATAAAGGAGTCTTGGGGATGATGTTTTTTTGCTGTGTAGTTTTAAGTTGTAAAAATGGATGATACATTCTTCTTTAAGTGAACCAATAGATGGGGTTCTTGAGCATTCATTCTTCTTGGTTTTGTGAAGGTTGCATGTTTTAGGTTAGACTCATTTGGATGCTTCTTCTAGCATGTCTCCATTCACATCAGAATCTACAGAGATAGTGAAAAATATGTTGTCATCTGACTCAAACAACATGCATGCTCCTCATAATGAAAACAAGTTGTCACTTGATAGAAATCCCAAGTACAATCCCAAGCCTAAAATCCATGAGCATAAGTCACCAAGGAGTTTATCATTTAAAATTATCTTTGCTCTTTTAATCAAATGAAAGTTAGCAAGTGTGTGGATTTTTTATTTCTGATAAGGATGTTGTGCACAATCTGGTGACTTAACACAGAAATAAAATTGCAGAAGCAAGTGATAATATTTGGCTTTCTATTTTAAATTTTTGATAATAATTTTTTTATTCAAAATATTTTAGGATCATGAAACTTTTGGCACAGTTATAAGGGCCATTCTAATTGATATGATTCACAAAATTGGTATCAATACCTTGGTGGAAAGAATTGAAGTGGTGTCCAAACACTACCTTTTGGAATTATAAACCATGACAAGGATATCACTAGCTCTCTCTTCATTTTCCTATGTTCCTACCTTGACTTAACAGTGGCATTTGTGGTTACCAATCTATGTTTGGCAACACAGATTTCATATCATTTGGTTGGCAATTTCGTAACCAAAATTCACTCACTTTGTCTGGTGTATACTTTTCCAAGGCCTTCCAAGTGGATCTAGGTTATTCCATTTGGAAGTGCTTGACCCCCAATTTCCCTTTTGTGAGCAACAAGGTTATCATAAACACCTTTATTGGTTTTTCCCTAGAGCTTAGAATGTTTAATGGACCTATATTCATGACTTTTCCAAGCTTTTCAAACTTACCTTTTTCATGGCATATCATTCTTTTGGGGGTTGGCCTTGCATCTCTTACAAACTCAACCAAGTTTGGCATACTCTCAAAGTGTAGATTCTATTTAGCATATGGAAAGAAAGAAATTGTCCTATTTCTATCAATTATTTTGTGGATTTTTGTGTTTCGCTTTATAGTAAAGCTATGATAAATTGTAAAGTTTAGCTACATATCTAGGTGCAAGCTAATAAAGCTACACTTAATGTGGCTGACTTATAGGTGCTTGTTGACCACAATATAATGCCTCTTGTGTTGTTGCCAAAGTTCCTCCATCTCCCTCTTCTTCTAGGGGCGTGTTGTGTTGTAAACACACATGTCCCATTGCAAATGGGGACCCCCCCTCTTTTTTCGCTCAGTAGCTTAGTATTTTGGCTTAGCAATTTTTTAGTCTCTTAGTCTTCTAAGTAGTTGGGAAGATTGTAGTGTCTTGTCATTCCAAGAGGGAACTTTGATCAATTAGTGAGAGAAGTATGGAGTTGAAAGTTGTGATTGCCAAAGTTAGAAATGGGGGGAAAAGTTGTGAAAATTTCACTAAGTGTAGAAGTTGTCAAAATGTTGTGAAATATTGTCAAAGTTGCAAAATGATGCTTAAGTCTTGTCAAAGTTGGGGATCAAGGTCTCAGGTGTGAAGTTTGAGAAATGGCAAAGTGGAAAAGTGTTGGTTCAATGCTTGGAAAAAATGAAAGAATGTTGAATAGAAATAATAGGTGGAAATTTTGAACTTGATAAAATCTTTAGTTAAAAAATGCAAAGGATTCAAGTGAATTTCATGTGAAAAATGAAAAATCTTGAACATTTTCACCTAAACTTCTCATTTGTGCCCAAAATTTTGTGGATTTCCACCTAAAATGTGAATTTGCACCCAAAGTGTTAAGGATTTCCATCTAACCTTGGGATTTTCACTCAAGGATTTGAACATTTCCACCTAACTTTCTCAAAAGTTCCAATCTCTAATTGGCATTTCCACCTAAAGTTCCCAAATGCGCCCTCATTCAAGTTGCATTTCCACCTAAAAGGTGAAATCACACCCATCCTAGAGACATCATTTCCACCTAAATTAAGCAAATGCTCCCTTAATAATTTCTAGCTAAATCATGTAAATGTGCCTTGATTGCTTGGCATTTTCCAACCTCGCATTGATCGTTTCCACCTAAAAGTGGAATTTACGTCCTAGGTCTTGAGTCTTTCCATATGACTACCCAAAATCCACCCTTGAAAGGGATGAATTTATCCTTGGCAAAACTAAAAAAATTCTCAAGAATCTTTACACAAGGTGAATTTGACTTAGAAGATGAACTAATCCTTGGCGAAGAAAAGATTAAAACTACTTAGTTGGAGGGAGATCCTAAGAATAATAATAAAGTACTTATGAAAAAATAGAAGATTCAAGGTGATTTCCCAAAGAAAAATAAAGAAATCCTAGAAAATTTCAAGGCTTCAAGGTGTAATTCCAGCCTATTTTAGAAGGGAATCCCAACTAAATCAAGAGATTGTGCCCTTAATTCTAGGAAAAAACTTAGTTTGCACCTAGGGCATTTTGATTTCCACCTAAAATTGAAAATTCCACTCACCTTGCCTCCCTCATTTCCACCTTAAAAAACCTCTCCAGCCTTATATCCATTTCCACCTAAGATACTTAATGTAGTGCCTCTCCCATTTGCTTCCTACATGGCATCCCTATGGATGCAGCTTCAACATTATGTTTGTGGTGGTTGTGTTGTTGGATGAGAGTTCTTTTGTGATGCCTTTATTTGGCTCTAGATGCCTCGTAGTGGATTTATGTGTCTAATGGCACTTACTTTATGCTGGATGGTTATATGTTCATATTTTATGATCATGTTGGACCTAAGTGGTTGGGTGCATTTTTGGTGATTGAGAGTATATGGTTGCATTGACAAGTTTCTTATTTTCCTATGCCTGGTTGTGAGAACCATTGTGTTGTGGCTTGTTGCATACCTGATTTGGGATGTCAGACCTTCTAAGGCTATTATTGTGAGTTATGTGGACTTATTTTTTCTTGGTTATTTGGATCCAAGCTTGACTCTTTTATGTGATTTTGTGACTATTCTCATGCTATGATTGTATATTAGCATTGTGAGATCATCTAGTTCAGTTCATTTTATTGTTCTTGTGGATATTTTTGTATGATGTTAAATGATGATATCTGGCTTATTTTATATCTGAGGATATTTGATTATGTTTAAATCTTCTCGTATTTCCTTGAGATTCACAAATTTATGTGTCAGTAATTATTAAGACATTATTGTACCAAAGGGTATCTTCACTTTTTCATATTTTGAACTTTCATTTTTGAAGCTTTTTCCATAGCCATTAATGACAGAATTGGCTTGGGACTAGTTTTTGGTCCAAGGTGAATTTTGTAAAAATTTGGATTTTTTATAGCTTTGATGAGTGATTTTTATGTGGGGTAATGGACTTTATGTATGGAATTTTTCTTGTGGAAGGATTCGAGATTGTCCTCTCTATTTTATGGCCATTTGATCATGCCCTTGTATGGTTGTACCTTATCGTCTAGATAGCCTTTTTAATTGTGATTTTATGCCATTGTGTTTGAAGTTATGGCCTTGCATTGTGAAGTACACATTGGGATCATTTAGGGTTCCTTACTCTTGGCCATGGTGCCAATTGACTGTGCATGATGTATGTTATCATTAGAACATTTTATGTAGAATAGGGCATTTGGGCCATACTATAGGATTGATCCCTCTTTTGTGAAATTATGCCTCGAGAGATTTAAATTTGAATTTTGGTTGCTAGATACATCTTGGATAATGTAAGGATGTTATTATCCTATGTTCATTTTTAAGTTGGACTATCTAGGATCTGTGCTCTTGGCGATGAAGCCAATAGAGTGTGCTTGTGCACTACTTTATTACCTTGGTTTATTGGATTTATTTTTGCTTGATTTAGGATTGCATTTGATTTATTGATGCATATGTTTTAGACCTCATCCTAAAGCATAGTTGAGCTATGCTTATTTGAAAATATCTTTGAGAGACTCGCACTCTTGGTTCATGACCAATTGAGTGCTCCTTGTACCATGATGGAAGCATGACTTTTGATTCTTTTATTGCCTTGTGCTCCGCCTCTATTTATTGGCCTTGTTTATGCTTGAGTTGAGCTCGCATTTAGTATTCATATGTATGGTATTGAGACCACATCCTTAGTATAATATATTTATGCTCATTGGTGAGATATTTGATAGACACATGCTCTTGGTTTGAGACCAATAGAGCTTATCATGTTTCAGCATGGTTTATGACTTAGAGTCTTTCATTGCTTCATGTGTTGTTGCATTGTCTTGCATTGTGCCTTGTCATAACGAGATGCTCTTGTTCAGTGTTTGAGTAGTGAAGTGGAGTGACTCTCTCAAGTGAGCTGGGACACAAAGGGGTTGCTAGGGTGACCCTCAGAGAGTTCTTAATGAAGTGATAACTAAACAAATAAATGGGGTAAAAACATAATAGATAGAATTAATAAGAAAACCTTTTTATTTGAGGACATTGATATGGTATGTCTTTGTCTTTCCATTTGAGGATGTTGAAATGGCCTGGTACCTTTTCATTTGAAGATTTTGATATGGTACAGTACCTTATTGTTGTTTGAGGATGTTGATATGGTATGGATTTAACTTTTCCATTTGCGGACATTGACAGGGCATAGTAGAGCCTCTTTGATGAGAGAAGGATTTCTCAAAGCTGCACGAGCCACCATGTGTTGTGTCATGACACTCCATTCTTGAGTCTCTACACCAAACCATTATTTAGGTTTGATTAGTGACCTTGGTGATCTTTTTGCTTGGTATCTTGAGTTTGAGTGATTGTACTACGATTGTTATGAAATCCCCTAATTGTTGCACTTGTATGGCATGTGTCTAAGCCTACATCCCTTGTGTGCATTTTGTTTCCTTGGGTCATGTGACTATCTATGCGATCATGGTAGAGTAGGCCTAAGGGTACCACATGGTCGAGTGGCATGACACATCACTATTGGGATCAACGTATAGGTGGTGGGCTAGATTTAGTGGCATAGTATTGAGCATGATGTGCTCTTCTCTATCTTTATGCTTTTACTTTTAGTACTTGTGCTTTTTTGATATCATGTTTGGTTAATTAGTGTGTTTTCATTTATATCAATCATATCAAGTGAATTTGGCTTCAATTACGTGTATCTAGCACTCCTCAGTGTAGAGGTTATCTTTATTTGGCTATACATTGGTGTTAGCATCAAGTTCTTGGCAATTTTACTTTTTTTTAGTGTTTCTGTGCAATGTTTTTGCACTCCTACACATTCATCCCTTTCTACTACGTATATGTTTTTTTTTTCTATGCATTTGTGCTCTTCTAATGTGCATCTATCTTCTATACTCCTATATATTCATGACAATTTGTAGTTGTCATGGGTTTGGGTCCAAATAAGTTAGGGTTTTGGATACCCTTTATTCTTGCGATGATTTTGATATAATCATAGTCCATAGTTGAGCTTGTTAGATTCACATTTCATTTGGTGTGTTAAAATGAACCTTTGTGTAGTCAATTTTGTGTAGCCATGAGATATCATATGGCTTGGTCTTGTGTAGCTCATTGGACGTTTTTCGAGCTCTTGTGAGACAACTTGTGGAATGTATATATTCTGATTTCGTGGTATGTTATGGGTTTTCACGGAACCCTTGGAAGTGTGTGAAGAATTTTTCTTGTGCGCAATCACGTGACAATCATTGTATTGTTTATTCTTACTTATACATTGTGTGTTATGCTTATGCACTTATGCAGTTAATGCCTAAGGAGTTGTAAAAACCAAAAATATTATCAGTGCATGTTTTACCCTATGATCTGAGGACTCCTTGGTGTGGCATTACACTTAAATCCATCCAAAAACACCTTCATTTCCATATAAACCTCTGATTTACACCCTAGGTCTATGGACAAATAAAAAATACAAAAAATAATGAAAGGAGCTGATTTGAATAAGGCAAAATGTGCAAATACTTAAGGGGTTGTCCTTCCTTCATGTAAATAGGTTGAAACCCTTGAGGTAATCTATTTATGAGGTTTTAAGAACATCAATAAAATACAACTCAAAAACAAGTTCAAGAGAGAGAAAAATTATATTACAGGAGCAAAATTGAGGAACAAACCTGAGATGCAGATTTGTAAATAAAATATCCAATTGATCAAAGGTGAATTCATCTCATAAGCTAGTGATTTTTGGATAAAATTTTATAATCAAGGGAAAATTCAAGAAGAAACAAGGTGAATTTCCATCCAAAAGAGAAAATTTTGCACCTAAAATTCATATTGTAATTAGATCTGTAGGTGCGAAAATAAGAGATAAATCAAAATTCCTACAATCAATTTTTGCAAGAAAGACAAAAATGTCATTAAGCAGGGTTTGTGCAAAAATATCAGTGGATGACATTAAATGTAAGTGGTAGTTGTAACAACCCCAAACAGGGTTTGCTTGGAATTATCTCATTCGTTGATTTTAAATTAGGCTGGGCCCTTTATTGTAATTGAGAGGTCTATAAAAGGCTTGACCTTCTCATTTGTAAATTCTTTAGTGGTAGAGGATAAAAGAAAACAACTACAAGTAGTAGGAGGGGGAGATTGGAAATTGTTTCCAAGACTATGTTGAATTTAATATACAATTTTCATTAAAGATATGGTGGATCTTTGTGTGTTGTTTTTACACTTTACATGGTTTCTACTTATCAAAGTTTAGCTGAAGTTCGTTGATGTTAATGGAGAAATGTGGAGATATGTGATGAATTCCTTGGTTCATACCAGTTGTAGTTTGTTGATTGTACATTTCAGTGCATGGGTAGTCTGAGCCTCATTTTGGGCATTTCAATTGTGGATGTTCATTTGGGTTATGCCCGTATTGGGTATTTAGATGGATTGTTTATAATATAAAAATCTTTCACTACCTTAAAGGATTGTACTCTTTCTATGGTGTTGTGATCTATTTTTGGTTAAGATGAAAGCAGTTCTATAAGGAGTTTGTCTATCCAAGTGTCATCCATTGTTAGCATTGTCTTTAGAGATTAGATTGAGTTAGCTTAGATTCCCTAAACCCTTACCCTTTTGTCTTAATTTGAAGTCCAATTTAGTTTAGTATTCAAGTTCCAACTGATTTGAGGGAAAAGAGATGATTAAATCTAGAAAGAATAGCATAAGTCCATTTGTGCATAATCAGAAAGATCACATCATACTCACTAAGTTATATCCAACACTAAAGTCGCTAGTTCGTAGTGTAAACCTTGGGGTTGCCTTATTTGATCATACATTACCATATTGTTTAGCATTTGAGTTTTTCTTGTTCAAGAGAGATTATAGTTGTATTTTATTCTATGTTGAGGATTGGAAATATTGCATTAAGGGATGCATAAAACAATAATTTAGTAGGGTTTTTATAGTGTGTTATATAGGTTATTGTATTAGTGGTATGAATATGTTGAGTTCTTAAAACACATCAATATATTTGGGAAAGTTGTTTATGGAGTTTCCTGAAAAATAGGATATGAGAATCCTATATATATGTAATATGTATTGAATGGAAAATGAGAAGCATGTACTATATTATCTAATATTATTGTAGCTTCTATTTATCTTTGCCAATATTTTCTTATATGGTATCAAAGCAGTTGCCTAGATCTCAATCGAGCTTCCCTTTGTTGATGCATTATTTCTTGGAATCAACTTTGCAGTTATTAATCTAACAAAAGAAGATATTGATCTTCAATGAATTGCCTTCATTGAATCGATGAATACTACGGTAATATGAATGATCAAAATTGTTGAAGTGCGATCTTGCAGACCCTGTGTAGTTTAGCAACAAATTTGGTGAATTTCATCTTTGATTCTATGCAATAAAAAGGCAATGATAGATGTCATTGGAGCTTACTACTGTACATAGACCAAGACTAGCAAAGGTGTGGAGTGTTTACTTCATTGATAATGGTTATAGGTGAATTGATTTGTTGAGGTGAGACTCAAACCATAGAAAGTCATTGGAGGTGGTGCAAAAAATGGCATAGTGTCTAGAAAATGGCATAGCATATGGCAAAGGCTTTAAAAAGTGAGGAAGGGCTTGGGGTAGAACCTATCCAACTGCACAAGCTAATTATTTATTTGAAGAACATTATTTTCTTGAAGCGTGGATGTTTTAATTGTTGGGTGTGGCACATTATTCATATTTCCTATTGGGTGTCATCTAATTGTTGAGTTTTAGCACATCTATTACAACCTCCTAAACTAGTTCTTGGAGACTAATAGTATATCTACTAGTGCATGAGGTTTTGTTGGATTTGTTGGCAGCGTGCAAGAACTACTAAAAATATTAATAGCTTTGCCTAAGAATGCAGATCCTTCATTGTGACATTCAACTATATAATCCCAATTGTCTCATCTTATACATTGGATGCTAGTCAACATAGAGTTCCAGTTTGACATCAAGATCAACATAGTCTAGTAAGAAAGCAAATTTAACAATAGAGCTTCCATTGAGGTCATGGTTTATGGGCTTATCGAGATTTGTTCGAGGTAAGGCTACTATTATTGAAACAAATACAAAAGCAACAATATTGGTTTGTTTTGGGTAATATTATTTATTAGTCTTCTAGATGTCTTTAAACTTTAGTTGTTCATAGTGTTTCTAAGATATAGATTATTGTGTTAGAGAGTTAATGATTATGTAAATTTGTAAACGTGTTGATCATCTCAAGGTGTATTATTAGTTGAAAATGACATCTTTGATATTGTTTAGATTGGGGAGGTCAAATAGTATTTTAAATAGAGAAAAATAGTTATTGATAGAAAAAAATTAGGGTTTAGAATTTCACACATGGAAAATCAAATTACAGTCGATCCATATTGAAAGATATATGTGGGATATAGTAAGTGGAGTAACAACAAGGCCAACTAATGTCGATGAAAGCACACAATGGATTTTGAAAGATCAAAGAGAAATAACTTTGATTGGTTTTGCACTGTCAGATGCATATCTCCACCATATCAACTTAACAAAGACCTCAAAGGAAGTGTGGGATGGTTTGAATGCTTTGTTTGGATCAAAAGAAATGAGTGCAAAGATGAGTTTAAAGAAGATATTGTTTGGGCTAAAAAAGATGGAATGCGACAACATTGTTCAACATATCAATAAGTTTTGCCCCCTCTTCAATCAACTAGCTGAGATAAATACTAAAGTAGACGATGATGATTCAAAGGCTATTTTGTTAAATAGCATGTCTTACTTATGGAAATATTGTTTTCACATTAAACAAAGTAGAAGCTACCCTAGAAGAAATAATATCTTCTTTGATTGATGAAGAAGCTAATAAAATTGAATCAATTGTAGAGGAAACTACAAAACATGGAAAAAATAGGCCTAAACATTCCTTCACATCTAGTTCTTCTACATCAAAGGAAAATCATTTCTTCAAAGTTAAAAAAATTGGGCTACTATTTCAAGAAGAGACAAATTATTATGAATTACACTTGGCGTGCCAAGGATCTCCTTGATGGAAAGTTAATTATAGATAAGGCATTGGTTGTAGATGACGATGAAGAATGCCTTTTGAGGTGGCTTTTAAAGACCCTCCACACAAAAATAGTGAGGAGGAATATATTTTCTAAATCAAATCAAAATTTTGTAAGTGATTAGATTTGTTTGTCTCCAATCACAACTATTTATTGTTTGTGAGTGGATGTGTTTGTCCCCATTCAAAGGATGGTATAAGTGGTTGGAAGTGTTTTTCCCCAATCACAAGAGTTGGGTATTATGATTGGATGTGTGTGTCCCCAATCATAATTGTTGTGAGACAATTTGTGTCCCTATCATTAGATGAAGGTATACTGAGCATAGTGAAGCTAGTTCCACTATTTCTTGTTATAAGTAGATGTGTATGTCCCTACTCATACCTTATGATGAACTATTGAATGTGGTCATCAAGTATTGTTGGTCTACTATCCCCATTTGGAGAATAATGCAATATGGAGGGTTGTTGGAAATATTGCATCAAGGGATGCATAAAATAATAATTTAGTAGGGTTGTTACACTTTCTTATATATGTTATTGTATTAGTGGCATGAATATGTTGAGTTTTTAAAACAACTCAATATATTTGGGAAAGTTGTTTATGGAGTTTCCTACAAAATAGGATATGAGAATCCTATATATACGTAATATGTATTGAATGAAAAATGAGAAGCACGTACTATCTTGTCCAATATCATTGTAGCTTATATTTATCTATTCCCATATTTTATTATATTGAGAAGTATCACAAAACATGCATCAATAAGGTCATTCCCTTGCCATCGTGGACATAATCTCTTTTCTCAAGGCAATACCAAAAATTTCTCTTGAGCTTCTACCCTAGTTGTGGGAAGGGATAGTTTTCAATAGGATTGGTTGTAGCCTACTCTTTAATGTTCTACCTCTACACCTTATATGAGATAAAATTCTAGGTGACCTATTGGAGACTTTAGTTGGTTTGATACTAGAAGATTCCCTCATTTGCTTCTTTCTGTTTCGCTTGGTCATGCAACTAAAGAAGAAGATAAAGAAAAGAATAATGTCAGGTAGGACCCTCGCATAAAAATTCTAAACCCCACTAATGTATGGGGTAAACAAGATGATTGGGATCCTCCTCCTGCTCCCCCCATTGCTACTACTCTCATCACCGAGCAACTCTATTGATATTTTTATGCAGCAAGTTTTCATCCTACATGGACTTTAGGGTTGTGACTATGTCCACCCACTCTTTTTTTTGTGAATGTGTAACACTTTTTACAAATGGTAATACAAACATGTATTCATAAAAAAATATCATGAAAGGTGGCTTACTTCTATTTTGTCTTGTTTTTTTTTTAGATCAACAATTTTTTTGTTAAGAATTGTCATTATATCATATAGATATCATTAAGTTTGTTATTTTCTTACCATTGTATATACCAATTTTCTATATGTCAAGAAAGTGCAAACCATACACATCTTGAGCAAGGTCTGTAATGTCCCCAAATTTGGGAATACCTAATTTTTTCCCAAAATGACAATTCCACAACATAATTTGTTTACAAATAGTGTTCTATAATTAAATATTATAATAGCTATTGAAATTTTTAAAAGTAAATATTAAATAAGCAATTCAGTTAAATAGCATCACATACTTAATTTATAGCTTCATTTCCAATGATCAACCTTAATAGGGTTTAGAGAGGAGAGCAAGATAGAGTGCCCAAAACATTCTCGACAACTAAACCCAAGGGCATGATATAACACCCCTTGACTCACAAGTAGTGGTAAATCTTGTCCATCCAAGATGGAGTGGGCCACTTATATGGGGAACCCATCTCTGCCTTCTCAATTGTGTCTCCTTACTAACCCATAAATGATTGTTTCTATTCTTTAGTTTAACTTCTAACTACCAACCATCATAAGGATTAGAGAGGAATACATGATAGGGTGCCTAAAATATTCACCGCAACTAGGCCCAAGGGCGACATATAACACCCCTTGGCCCACAAGTGGAAAGACCTCTTGTCCATCCAACATGGGTTTGGATACTCAGATTGGGAGCTCGTCTCTTCTCTCCCAATCATGTCTCCTTACTATCTCATACATGATTGGTTATATTATTTAGTTTCACTTTCAACAACCAACAATTGTAGGGATTGAAGAGGAGCACATGATAGGATGTCTAGAACATTCACCGCAACTAAGCCAAAGGATGTGATATAACACCTATTGGCACACAAGTGGAAATAAATCCTGTCCACCTGGCATGGGGTGGACTACTTAGATGGGGAAGTTGTCTCTGACCTCCCGATCGTGTTTTCTTACTAACCCCTACATGATTGTTTGTAGAGAATCAAATGAATAATCAATAATATTTCTTGATGGATTGGAAATTTAATTTGAAATAAATAAATCAAATCTTCCTAACAGATTTATAAATAAACAAATAATAAATTCAACCATATATGGCACACCAATCACTTTTTTTATATTATTATAGACGGGTACACTTTTCTAAATTAAACTCAGAATCAAACTTCTTATTTGATTTCAATCCATTTTGATCCTTTATGGGATTCCTTATACAAATGAGGCTTCCTTCCTTTTATATCCTCCATAATGGATAGGTTCATACCTTTTCATCTTGAAAGGATACTGTATGCCTCTCTCTCCGGTTTCCCACAGCTTTCCAAAGGTGGGGGTTAGTAGCAAAGGTTCACAAATGAATGCGAATCAAGTATACAATGACTACTAAACGAATAATAGAAACGTGAGCAATAAAATGTACAAGCAAGAGAAATGGAGACAAATGAATGCAAACCCCACGATGCTTGAAGCTTCTATTGTTTCTCTCTACTCCTTCCGAAATTTTGTTCTTGATGCTCAGTATTGGCGGGGTAGTGTCTATGACTTGAGAAGCGTCGAGATTTTGACAATTGAAATGTGTGTGTGTGATCACAAGATGGCTTGAATGCTAGAACCAAACTGATGGAGTAATGGCGCACGAGAGCTTGAAATCCTGGATCCTTCAAATGGTTATGAAGGGTTTATTATATAGGAATTGGTGATGAAATGAACGGTTGAGATCAATCCCAGAGATGGGGAGATGAACGGTTGTGATCAAAAGGAACAGGAGAGATCCTCAGTAAACTCCACCTCTTTGTTTGGTTAAGAGGAGATAGAGTTTGGTTAACTGAGGAGCTAATTATGAGTTACCTTTTTGAACTAAAGAGGTGGGTGAAGTTACCCATGTGGACTGGAGAGATGGGTGGGGTAACCCATGTGATCTGATTGGAGTTATCTCTTTGAAGATAAATGAATATTTAATTCATTTATTTAAT
>MU223293.1:1020217-1051290 GCA_018584345.1 Thuja plicata
TGAGGAATGAATTTAGAAGAAAATAGATGATTAATTAATGATTAAAAAACCATTAATTAATAGATGAAAATTAGTGTGTTTAATGTAAAGTCGCAAGCCTGTCCATTTTAGGGTGTCTACAGATACACCTATTTGTGATTTCTGCCCTTGTAAAGTGTCACAACCTTTAACCATTTTCCCCCTTTGAAAGAATTCTACCTTTCATACTTTATCATTGTCTTACTTCTTAATTTAATTTTAACTGAATATTTTTTTAGGAATCACTGCCCATAGTACTCTTAATTGAATATTAATCAAACATATTAATGGATCACTTCCCTTTGTATTTCCTTTGCACAAATTCAAAGGCAGAAAATTGAAGTTTTAAATGTTGTGATTTTCATGTGAGAGTAATACCCAAGTCTCATGTGATTTTAATACTTATTTTATCTGTGGGGAATGACAGCCCACCCTTCCCAAGATTGATTGTCCTCAAGAAAATTATAATTCGGGATGATTAAGTTGACTTATCAAAGGAAACAAATTGGTCTTTGCAACTTCTTTCTTTCTTTCTATGAAAATATATCATATTATTCATTTCCATTTCACTACTATGATATTATCACAAGTTTTCAATTTTAAAAACTGAACTAAGGCATTGAAAATTGCAAGATTTGTAGTTTTAAGACAACTTTCTCTCATCTGAATGAGAGAAGGAAAAAGGTCATCTTATAATAGCATCAATGGGAGGCCCCGTGTTTGCACAATGTCATGGATATCTCTTCGAAGCAAGGGAAATATTTTCACATATTAAGATGGGGATTAGAAGAATGACACATCTATGACCTTAAAATTGATTTTTCTATTAATGCTTGTCTTATGCTATGATATGTAAGGATACATGCATAGTGGGTGAAATCTCTTAGGATGGAAAAGAACCCACCAAGTTATTTTGTATATGTTATGCCCTGCATACCCGTCCCTACATTTTGTAGGTAAAATGTTGGGTCCCCCTCTTTTTTCTTTCGCTTTTGCTCCTACCTTGCTTTCTTTTTCTTTGTTTTCCCTCTGGATTTTTCTTCTGCGAGGTTTGTTTTTCTTTCTTCTTTTGTCTTTTTGTGTCTCTGGGACCCGGTCTCAGAGTTTGTTCTTCCCAGAGCTAGATTTTGGACTCTGGGATTCCTATCAACTATCTCTTCTTTTGTGAGAAGGCATAGTTGCGTGGAATCCCAGGGCCCAGAGTCCGGGGGTCTACCTATCCTAGAGTTCACGGAGAAGAACATAACTTGTTTTACCATAAGGGTATAAATGGGAATTACCTGTCATTTTCACAATTACCGCGATTAAAACACTTAGAGAATTCAGAGAGATTCTTAGGCGATTAAGGTGATTAAACTGTGAATTTCTTTGTGCTTAGTGGTTGATTGAAAGTTGATTTACGATGCTTGTTCATGATCATTCGAGGGTGGAATCATTACAGAGTGCTCCCCATGTTCTTGTTCCCTACTCTTCATCATGTTTATAGGTAGGTTTTCGATTTCACCTTCTCTGGTTTCTTGCTTTCTGGTTCTTGTTGTTTCCTTTTGCTTCATTTTTGTTTGGTTCTGCCATTTCTGCCTTTTGCGTTTCACTTTTGGGTTGCCTCCCATTGGTGGGTTGGCTCTGCCAAAGGGTTGTCCACCCTCTGTGCAGTTGTAAATTAGTGTATGTTATGTACATTGTCATAGGGTAGCTCTTGTGCCTGTGTAAATGTTGTATAATCATGTAAGCGATTTGTAGATATTGTATATATGTCACCATTGTTCTATGAGCTTCACTTTGGTCCTCGCAGAGCTTCGGTTCCCTGTATTTTAGTGTTTATATATCTCAGCCCTTGGCCCTCTATAAACTCATGTATATCTTGTGAGTATCCTTCCATTCTTGACGAGCTCATTGTGCCCCATCATTTCTTGCACCATTTTGTCAAGCTCATCGAGAGGGAGTCATCATGGCTCGAACTCGACACCTTGCTAGTTCGAGCCATGGTGGTTTTCTCTCTCCTATGTCATGTCACCCTAATGGTGGGATTAATTCCCCATGAGTCAACATTTAAACCCTGTCCCATTTGGCATTCAATTTTCCCTTGTGTCAGCCTGCTTTTCACCATTAATGACATTTACGCCATCTATCACGTGGCCACATGACAGCCCATGTCAGCCAAATACAACTTACTACCAGTCATGTCAGTAATGGCTAGTTTATGCGGACTCCAGATCCCAAGGAGTCCCTTGTCTTTCATTTCCTCCTGTCACTTAGTTCAAAACCCTGGAATCTAACTCACGTCTATTTCAAGTATTATGAAATTTTTGATATGTGCTAACACTTATTGGATGGGTACAGGTTGGCGATGAATTCCCCAGAGTTTCTAATGTTCTTTCTATATATACCATGATCTAACGGTTCTCCGGTCTTGCAGGTTATAGATAGTTGATCAAGATGTCTGAAGTAATCACCCCTCTTGATAGCCTGGAGCTACCTACCACCTCCACTTGGGCGGCCAAAAAAACTAAGGCTGAAAAGATGTTGGCAAAGCTGCCCTTAACCTCCAAATACCCAAAGGTGGGAACTCTCATAGGGTCCAAGGTAGACTCCAAAGTCCAAGAAATAACAGACATGGAGCTGTGACTTTGGGCTGAGATGCAAGACTTGCTCCAGGCCATCTATAGGTTGAAGGTCGGAGGAGATAGTATGACTACTTATTTGGCTACCTCTGACATTATAAAGGCTACAAACTTTCCTTGTTCGGTGCAATCACTAGAATTGATATGACAACTAGAAATACTATACAATACACCTACTCAGATAGTTCTGCTCATCGATCCCAGGCCATTACAATATCTAGCAACAATTGTCACCCTAGATGCAGTGACTTTTGGCTCAAGGCTGGGGATTCCGCAGTTCAAGGGGTCCACCATCATCCACCGATCCAAATCATTGAAGGAATTTGAGGAAGTTGAGGTTGTCTCTCGACAATATCTCAATAGTCAGTGGCTGAAGTCCCCAAAGAGGGACCATAAAAGGATGAAGTTGGAAATTATTTTTGGGGATTTAAAAGAGCCCATTTAGGTGGGCATTATATTCTTATGCAAGATCTTTGAATTTCCCCATGCCCAGGATTTCTTGGCGTGGATGTACTACTTTCTTTACTACGTCACCACTCATAGCTAGACCTTCAACTGGGCAGTCATTATAGCCAACCATGTGGACACGTAGCTAAAGGGCATCATCTAGAGTTCCAAGTTCTACATGACATCCTATGTGCTATGGGCACTAGCCCAACAGATACCGGATTTTCTAGGTTTGGGAAAAGTTGGTGAACTTGGGAACGGGCCGACCCAGTTGACCTCATGGGATCACTATCCCCAAGTGTAATGGGAACTCAGTTTCCTAAATTTCTGCAGGGTAAATGATGCTTTCATTTGCCACAATATCCTAACACTTACCCGGGACTCTGGGTACCGATTATTACAGGAGGTGATGAACTTGGTCAGCACCTACGACCACTATTTTGTTTAGTTTCAATACCACACTTACATTTGGGTGACCAGCTTCTCTGGGAAACCCTATCTTCTTCCCCGATATTGCGGGGATAGAATCATACTTTTGGAGTTTTGTCGACAAATGATGGACCTACACACCTTCTTCACATTGAAGAAGGTCATCAACGTCCCATTCACATTTTTGTTGTAGGAATTATACGTGCAGCCTCGCTGTGGCAAGGGAGGCCGATAATAAATTGAAAATCCTGGGATTGGTGGAATTCCACCACGCCAGAAAGAACTATGATCCTCTAGGAAAGATTGCCACAACACTTCCCTGGGCATCCCCGCTAGATGAAGAAGATATTGAAGACTTCTGGGTGGACTGTGAGGACAATTTTGATCTCTGGGCTCGTCAACATTCACGCATGTCCAAAGGACTCATGAAGGCACTCAACCTTCAGAATTTTTTGAAGGGATTTTCAGATGACAGGCCGCTAGAAGACCCAACATACAAGGAACAAGGATTGGACAAGTTGGATCTCCCTCCGGTGGATTGGGCCACCCTAGAGGAATTGATGATTGAAGGAGTATGCCACCCTATTTGGGAGGTGAGTCACCACTATTTTCCCTGGGTATGTCCCAAGAGCACCTGAAAGAAACCAATAGTCCAAAGGGCCACTCCATCTTTCACCGCCGCTGGACCGATAATAAGCAAGGGGAAAGATAAAGAGGGCACCCCGGCTAAGGTACCTCCCCAAGGTCCCACCCCTTTAATGGTACAACTGCAACAACAAATGGAGTCGATGAGGCTAGCCAGTCAACAAATAAACACATAGATATCCCCTAGTCTCCTCGTAACTCCAATGGTGTCTGCTCACCAGACGGGATCCCCGTCGTTGGCTGCAATGATGAGCAGATAGACTTTTGCAGAGGTGGAGTCTACCACTCTTTTGGAAACTGGGGTTCCACTACTGAGAAAGAAGAAGAATAAGGTGACCCCCACCCCAAGCACAACTTCTAGCCGTGGTATGCTAGATATGCCTCCAGTTGACATTAGTTCAGATTCCCCCAAACTTGAAGAGATCCCTAACAACCCTCCCCTACACGATGATTTTGATGATGTGTTTGGGGTGGATGAAATCATG
Organism: Thuja plicata; assembly: GCA_018584345.1. Lineage (NCBI taxonomy): Eukaryota > Viridiplantae > Streptophyta > Pinopsida > Cupressales > Cupressaceae > Thuja > Thuja plicata. The sequence goes on from MU223293.1 coordinate 1,024,863, forward strand.
AATTTGCAAGAGGATATTGGTCAAGTGGTTGAGGAAATTGTCACTCAAGATAAAGAGGAGATCCCTATAGAAAAGGAAGTCCTGGAAGAATAAGTGGCATCAGAATAGGAATGCCAGGATGAGACACACAGGGAGCATGAGCAGGAGAAAACACCGGTCCAAGAGGCCGAAGATACACCAAGGAAAACCACTGATGAGTGACCGATGGTTCAGGAGCCCAGACCTACAGGATCAACTGTACCCCCATTCATCATGCTTCAAATGCCTTTGGTTACTCCTTGTGATCAAGTGCCCCAGAGCACATTTGGTGAGATAGTAACGACAGCTGCATTGTTAAACTTTGGCCAGAGACCCCACCCACTTCCAAAGGATGTTCCGATGAAGGAAAATGTTTTAGTAGATGAGGCCAATGAGGCTGAAGAACCACAGCAGTAGACTAACCGGGAAGTCCCAGAGAATGTAAATGTCAGATCAATTGATGTTGAGAGGGACAAGGAAATCCCCAAAGATATAGGCAATATCAATGCCGAAGAAGAAGTTCTGGATATCACAATAGAGGATGCCAACATGGTAGAAAATATGGAGGCCTACAGAGAGAAAGAATAGGAACAGGATAAAGGAAAAGAGCCTGATGACATTGTACATCCCAGGAATGTGCCACCTGATTCTGAAAAGGGTCCAGGTGCCCAGGTCTCAACAATAGAGCCATCCCAACTTCCCCAATGGTTGGTAGAATTGAGAAAAAGAAAGGCCCTAGTGGTCACATCAGGCGTTCCACTCTCCTTACCCAAAATGATGGCCCAAAATGTAGAGGCTCATAAGCCTAAGAAAGAACAGATAGTCCATACCCTCCAGACTAGTCCAATGGAAAACACAGTTGCGACTATTGCAACACCTCCTCCAGATGCAGATGCAGTGGTTGTAAGGCCTGAAGACTACAATGTCACAGAAGTGGCATTGTGGAGAAGGGACAAGCAAGGTGAACTAGACCTACTAAGGGAGGCCACCAAGGTAGTAGAGGCCCAGTATATATCAAGCAGGGCCAGAAGTTGAAGGAGGAAAGAGAGACTAATGCAAATCTCCTCACACTTCTGGAAGAACTTACACAACCTTTGGCCAAGATCCACCTGGAAACCTCTTCCTCCAGATTGCCACTTGTGCAAGGCAAAATGGATTCTCTCTTGGCCATGAAGAAGAAGGTGCAAGCTGTAGATGGGTTGGTCACCGAGTAGGTAGCTGTCATAAGACAATTTCTAGCGGAGTCCCTCCCAGACCTTTATCAAATTGACATCCTTATCAGCCAAGCAAATGGCTCCGCTCTTGTATGGGAGCAAGACCTAGTAAAGTATGAAAAGTGGAAGGCTGGGTTGGAAGAAATTTGTAACATCAGAGAAGACAATGCCACAGAGGCAGGAATTTTGGGAGATGAATCATATGATTCCCTCCAGGCCCAGCACTCCAGACTTGGCCTCAGAATCAAGGTGTGCAAGGAACTAGTTAAGGCCTTGAAAGAAAAGGTGACCATGGCCCAATACCCCTTGGGCTTGTTTCAAGTGTTTTTGGTTGGAGTATCACAAGTCGACCCCTTCACCATCGGGACATGCACCTCAGAGAACTATGTCCTTAGTAAGTTTGATGAATGGATGGAATCCCAATATTTAGTTGCCGGAGATTTTGACCAGGGAAGGTTATCTAGATTACCCAAGACAATGATCCAGGCACATGATGCCATGAAGATGGTGGATGAATTCTAGAACAGGGCCGGAGATATTGAGGAAAAATTGGAGGCTGTTCGTAGTTGATGGGATAGTATTAAAGACATAGATGAAGAAGGCATAAGCCAGGTGTTGGAGACATTCAAAAATAGTAAGGAACAATAAGGTTCTCCTAAGTCTAGAAAATTCCATCAACCATGTGTCGGTTGTACTCATTCATTCTTTTAGAATGCAAGTTCCCAAATCCCAGAGTTTCGGATCCTATAGTTTTGTATTCTTTAAGTGACCAGTGTCTCAGTTCCCAAGGTTGATCAGTCAATTTCAAGGCAGTTAAAAGGGATGTCAGAGGGTAGGCGATTCCAGTAGGGCACGTCAGCTCAACAAGAAGGTTCTGATAGGTGGTCTTCCCAAGGTGCCTCTTCAACATAACACCTGGCACATCGGAGACAGGGAGCTACTTTTCCATTAATGAGGAATGTAGCCACAATCCCTGGGGGATCAGATTTCTTCTTTTCTCCTCCTGACTCTCTTCTCGAGGTTGATTCTTCCACTCCTCCTTTCTTGTCTTATTCTTTTGACATGTTAGACCTTTTCCATCTCAAGGTCTTTGTAGTGTGGTGCAGGTAGTACCGACCACCAAAAATTGTATTATATTGCTTGAAGTATAAAGTAAGTTAGGTTTAGATTAGGGAAAATTTATGTATAAATAATAAGTCTTACCTCATTCCAAGGGTCGGCAAAATTGATGATTTGGAAGTCCATAGTGAATAGCATTTTGGTTTATCTCAGTTCTTAGTTGCATAGCTCAATACTCCTTAGTTTTAGAAAATTTTAGTAGTTAGATGCTCCCTTGGAGCTACTATCATTGTACACACTAGTGCTTGCTGGAAACATGTTAATGAAGAAGGAAGGATTCTCTCAATTATGTTGTTAGCATTCTGATCTCTGGGTTAACGATCTTTTGTACTGTATGTTCTTTATGTCCCTTGCTCTGATATTTTAAGTAGATTAACAACCTTCTTTTCCTTCACTATTGATTAAATATGAGCTAATAGTTATGTATTTCTTTAGTAGTTAGTGTAGTATGTTATAGCATGGTTGATGTCCTGAATGTTTAGCATAACTATAGGTAGATGGAATACTTCTAGCCCTGATCCATCTTTTGAAGTTTATTTGGTAAAGTTAATGAATGCTTAAAGGAGACCCCACTTACCTAAATCCTTAGAGAAGATGAGCCAAGATAACCAGCTATCCCCCTGAACAAAACAGTCACATTCCCAACTGAACCCCCACACTGTTGAGACCCGACTCTCACATGCTTGAAGGCCCAGGGAATCTCATTTCCCCATACAACCTTTACAGGCGAAGTTGGCCAGTACCTTGGTACCCGATGACAACTTACATCTATTGGTAGACCCGATCACAAAGTCCCATCAACAGAAACTGGTGCTAGAAGGAGGGCATGAACTCGTCCCCCTCTGAGGATTTAGATTTTACTCCACCTGAGGGTTCTCCAAGCCATAGTTTTAGGAATCAGACCTTTAGTGGGATTGGGTCATTTTCACCCATGAGATTTGAAAGAATACTTAGATCAGCCCCTAACCCCAGAAGGTTTGTTAAACTTGAGCCTCGTGCTCGAAAGAAACAGACCTTGAAAGCCAAGCTAGCCACCATTGTCTGGGGATCTAGAACATACCAGAACACCCAACTCTCCCAGACTATCCCAGGGAGTAACTTTCAATCTGTTTAGAACACAACGCCCCCAATGGCTGCATGTTTTAGAAACACTGGGTCCCCGATGGGACAGTTCCCGGGTGCTACTCACGATCTTCCTTCGCACCTAGAGAAGATTTGTCCCTGAGATGAGAATTTGGGCTCATGGACCACAGAAGATCATCTGGAGGCATACAAAGATGCCATGAATCGACACCAGATCCAGCATGAAGATGTTGCGACCCAGATGTTCCCTCTGTCCTTGGGACAGAACAAGTTGAACTGGTACCTTAACCTGCCCACCAACTCAATCAACAGCTGGCAGAAGATAGAGGATGTCTTCTTGGTGGTCTTCCACATACATGTGGACCCAGCATGTTCCCACAGCCATTTCATCTCCATTAGGAAGGAACCAAATGAACCCCTCACAGCATTCAACCACCGATTCCAATGCGCCTTGAAGCAGTGCAAGGGTCCTTTCATCCCATCCACCGATGTAACCATCTAGACCTACCTAAACATGATGGACCCTTTTGTTGCTACTCTCCTTTGGAGAACTACTGCCTTTGGTGACCAGGAGACCTTGGCAGAGGTTTACAACCTAGCCTTGGAGTTGTCTCGGGGTTTGAACAAAGCCCCAGGCGGGATTGGGTAGAACTTACCCTATAACATGGCACCCAGTGGAACCTCCTACGTTAGGGGATATAACCCCAATCAGGTAATGGGTACCCCTATGATGGCCATGACCCCACCACCACCAATAGACCAGTAGGCCTGGTATGTATATCCATCCCAAGTTCAGACAACACCAGGTCTGGAAGCCTTTTCTTGAAACCAGCCATAGCAAATGCAACAACCACAAACCCAACCTTCTAGAGTGCCTTTCTTTCAGTCATCCACAGCTAGAGGACTATTGCCCTCAACTCCGGTGAATGTTGCCACTTTTCTCGAGAACCAACAACAACAATCGTCACATTGTGATGCGAATACCCAGCTGATTGTCAAGGTCGAATCCCTCTAGCGATTATTGTCTTAACTGACTGTGGACATGGGAAAACTAAAGGTTGGGTCCTTTGTACCCCACAACTCTAATTCCCAGAGGGGAAACATCTTCTCTGGCCAATAAAATACCAATGTCAGAGGAAGGAATTACAATAATGGGCCTTGGCCCAACCAACTGCATTGAAAAAACAATGCTAATGTTGGAATTCCTCCTCCAAACTAAAACACCAATCAGGGTAGCGCTGGACCCAACTATTCTTCACAATTTGCAATATTCTACTTGATGACTAACTAGTGTAGATTTCATGACACTGACTCTCATTTTGAGGTGAACTGTGCCACCCTAGAGAAGGTCATCCTAATCTCCTAGTCAGACAGGAAATAATCTATTGATCCACCACCCCTGGAAACATTTGCACAAGAGCCCACTCATAGTGCCTTTACCTGTGAGACTGTCTTCTTTGGAACATACAAGGGAAACAAAGAAGAGCCCAATCTACAGGGGTTCTTTGATGAATCTATTCTCACCTTTGAGGCCAATGCCTTCACCAACCCACAGACTCCTTACAACACTCAGATTCAGGCTGGTAAAGGACCAGTTTACACACCTACACCCCCCAAAGACATTCCTCCCCAGGACAACATGACTGATCGGTTGGTCCCTCCAAAAGGCCCTGGCTCTAACCAAGCTAAGGACCTGGCCAAGGGAAGCCACCAATTCCAGGGAGGAAGGTTTGACATCACGAAGGTGTTAGAATGAACTACCACCTCCATGACCTTGATGGAGGTTTTGTTGAACTGTCTCGAGTAGAGGAAGTCTCTTCTGAAGCTCTTGGGAAACTTGTAAGCCATTAGTCACCCACCCAAGACTGTCACTTTCAAGGATACCAACACGGCTGTCTTCTAGGGTAACACTAAAGATCCTCCCTTCGTACTTGGGCTGAACATATAGGGGAAGAATATACATAATTTAGTGGTAGATTCTGGGGCCTCCGTCAACATTATGCCTCTACCCACATGCCAGAAGCTCAGATTTTTCCCTACCCCATCCAATGGTGTTGTAATCCAGCTGGATAAAACTACTATAAAAATGGTAGGTGAGTTGAAGAATGTCTAAGTTCAACTCATCCGGGACTCCAGGATAGCCAGTGTGATTAACATCCAAGTGGTGGACATCCTGGAGACCTATGGGATGTTGCTAAGTTGCAATTGGTCTAAGTCCCTTAATGGGTATTTCTCCACCAAATTCTCCCACTTGTGGCTCCCCTGGGAGGGAGAGTCTAACTAGATCTGGGTAGAAAGTAAACCCTGAATCAAATAGGCCCTCACCGAAGTAGGGAGGGTAAATGAAGTCCTCTTCTCTGATACTTCCCTCAGGGTGTACAAACCCCTTGAGATCTTAACATTTGATTTCACCCCCGAAAATGAACCCATAGTTTCTCAGAGAACCCAGGACCTAGACAAAAAATTGAGGGTTGAGGTTAACTCTCAGGGTACCATAGTAACCCCCGCTACACTCTTGTCCGAAACTTGGTGCCAGGTGGATTATCAAAAACATTCTGAGCTAGAGTGTGAGCCTTGCCTCTTTGTTGCTACTCGACACATCGATACTTTCTGGGAAGAGAAATATAAAGCAAGCATGCCTGGGCCTAGTAAGTCCCTTAACAACACCCCCATGGTGTTGCTGGTTCAGGCATCTCAACCATAGATCTCCCTGGGGGAAAACCTCACCCATGTGCCATCAGAGCTGGAGGAAACTCCTCCCAGTCCTCCCAGAGATAATCCAAATACCACTTCATCTTCCCGGCCCCAGACAACACACGATGACTTGTGGACCCTTAAGTTTGACGGGTCCTAATCCAAACAAGGCTATGGAGCTGGAGTGGAATTGATCAACCCACGGGGAAAATCCTTCCTTGTGTCTTATAGGATACAGTTCAACTGCATGAATAACATCACAAAGTATGAGGCCTTGGTCCTTGGAATCGTATTTTCACTAAGGAAAGGAATCACTCACCTCTGAGCCCTGGGTGATTTAGAGTTGATCGTTAAGCAAGTCTGGAGTCAATACACCTATCACAACAAAAGGTTGGCCACACACCGCAACTGGGCATGGAGCCTCATCGAAGATTTTGATGCCTTTGGCATTGAACTTATTCCCTGGAGACAAAATTATGTCTCTGATGCCCTCGCTGTCTCTGCGAGCACACTAGAGCCAATGGCTGGCTCTTGACTCGAGAAATTTTTCATTGAGATGATCCCCACCCTGTCCGTCCCAGACAATGTCACCCATTTTCAAGTCTTTGATGATGACTAGCATATCCTGGCCTTCATGGCCAATTTTGGTGTTTTTGAGGACTAGATAGTGGAAGAAAGAGATCATGATGATACTAGGCAAGGTGATGAAGATGACGGGATCATGGACCTAGCGACTAACACCATCCCTAAGGGGATGGTTGCACTTGAACGTATCTTCGAGTTGGACCCTTAGGGCTAGAAAAAGGTATCCTCCTCCTCTGAGGGAGGTAAATTTGAGAAATTCAACATCAGCCAACCCGGTGAAGAGAAAATGATACACATCGGCACCTCCTGCTCCCTAGAAGAGAAGGAGAAGATTCTTGTGGTTCTCTAAGAATACATTGATGTAATTGTGTGGGGGTATGAGGAATTGAATACCTATGATACATCCATTATGACTCATACCATTCCACTTAAACCTGATGCTAAGCCTTTTTGACAAAAGCAACGACCGGTCAACCCATTGATTGAGCCTCTAATTTATCAAGAGGTTCAAAAACTACTTTCAGCCTGGATCATCTTTCCAATCCAACATACTATGTGGGTTGCCAACCTTGTCCCTGTGTAGAAAAAAATTGGTGAGATTCGCCTTTGCGTGGATTTCTAAAATTTGAACAAGGCCTCCAAGAAGGATAATCACCCTCTCCCCTCATTGGATGAGGTACTACAAATCATGAACGGATCACAAATGATGTCCTTCTTGGATGGGTACTCCGGATATAGCCAAGTCATGGTTAAGTATGAGGATAGAGATAAAATGATGTTCACCACCAAGTGGGGAACGTTTGCCTACCAGAGAACACCCTTTGGCCTATTCAATGCAAGGCCCACATTTTAGAAGGCTATGGACATTATGTTTGAGGGCCTAGTGAACCGATGTATAATCATCTACATGGATGATTTGACTGTCTTTTCCCAAGACAGGCGCGATCATTCTGCCCACCTCACCCAGAATTGTGAGAGATGTCACCGGTATGGAATATCCCTCAACCCTAAGAAATGCATATTCAGGGTCACTGAAGGGAAGCTTCTTGATCATATTGTCTCTGAGAAGGGTATATCCATTGACCCTAACAGAGTTGAAGCATTGTTAAACCTACAAATGCCTGGTAGCAAGAAGGAAAAGAAGGTCTTTCTTTGGGAAGATCAACTTTGTCCGGCAATTCATCACCAGATTCACCGAGATCGTAAAGCCACTCAATGAAATGATGAAGAAAGATACTAAGATTGAGTGGAGTCTGCAAAAGTTGGCATTCACCCAAATTCAGCAAACAATCATGGAGGCACCAGTCTTGGCTAGCCCAGACTATTCCCTCCCTTTTTACGTATTCTCCTTTTCCTCGCCACATTCTACTGCAGCAATGTTGACCCAAAAAGTTGAAGGGAAAGAATGACCGATAGCTTTCATGAGCTCCCCCTTTAAAAAAGTTGAAGTCTAGTATTTGCCTTGTGAAAAGTAGGCCTTTGCTCTCGTCCACACCATGAATAAATTCTAACATTATATTCTCTGGAGAAAAGTGCATGCTATCATCCCAGACTAGGCAGTAAAATCCCTTCTGATGCAAAGTGAACTAGGTGAAAGACGGGGGAAATGGATGGCCATCCTCCAAGAGTATGATCTGGAAATGCAACCCATGAAGATAGTCCAAGGCCAGGGACTATGTAGAGCGATGGTAGAAGAGACTCCACGCATTTAATGTCAAGCATATACAGTAAAGTCCATCATTCAGGATCCATGGTACAAAGACCTGGTGTACTTGTTGTTGAACAATAGATGCCTAGAGGGATTGCCTCCAAACAAATGTCGCACCCTGCGATTGAAAAGTGCACACTTCATGATAAAAAATGCCACACTTTTTTGCAGGAACTATGAGGGAGTGTACCTCTGGTGCATCGATAGGGTTCAAGCTGCAAGGATAATTGAAGAATTCCATGGGAAGTTTGGAACTAGGCATGGCTCAGGTAATGCCACTGGCCACCAGATCCTCTGGGTTGAATACTATTGGCTGTGTATCTTTAAAGATGTCTACACTCACATCAGGAAATGCCACACTTGCCAGACCGTGGCACATCGTGAGAAGAACCCAGCTATGCCTCTACAGATAGTCTTTGAAGCTAGACCCTTCACCTAATGGGAATTTGACTTCATCAGGGAAATTAACCCCAACTCTTCTGCTAACCACCGATACATTCTAACTGCTACTGATTATTACACCCGATGGTCTGAAGAAATACCTTGTAAAAATAACACGACATATGTAGTCATAAAATTCCTAGAAGAAAACATCATCACGTGATTTGGAATGCCCTTTGCTATAGTATGTGACAATGGTCTGGTATTTTCTTTGACACAATTAATTGAATGGACCTATGACAAAAAGATCACTCTAAAGTTCTCCAACAACTATTACCCCCAAATAAATGGTGTGGTGGAATCAACCAACAAAAAATTACTTGAGGTGATCAAACATCTATTAGAATAGAATCTCTAGGACTGGTACCAAAATCTTAGATTTTCTCTCTGGGTGGATTGTATCTAAATAAAAGCAGCCTTGGGAACTTCCCCATTCCACCTAGTTTATGGCCAAAACCCAGTATTCCCTATTAACCTACAGATCCCAGTTTTACAATTCATGCAGGAATTCAACAACCAGGATAACATCATGGAAGTCCGGCTTTTGAACTTAGTGAGAATGGAAGAACGAAGAGACGCAGCCCTCGAACACTTTGCACATCATCAAGCAGTAGTAAAATGATGGTTTGATAGAAGAGCCCAGTATAAGGCCTTTCAAATTTTAGACTTAGTCCTTTTGTGGGACAAGGCCCAGGAAAAGAAAGGAAAACACACCAAATTCCAATGGCTCTGGCTTGGACCATACTTGATATTTGAGATCTACAGGGCAAATACTTATCACCTCAGTACCATGAAAAGAGAAGCCATTCCACTGCCCGTTAATGGGCAATTTCTCAAGCATTATTTTGAATGAGGTGAGTTTGTCCAGAGTTGTTTTTTATGTAAAGTCTTGCTTGTAAATATCTTTCCCAGTGCTCTGTTTGGGGTTCCCTACCTTGTAAATAGTTTTGTTGGCTATCCTCCAGGACCGCCCCTTTTCCTTTTTTGTTTTGGGCTTTGTTCTTTCTTTTTCAGGTTCCCAGTGTTTTTCCTACCCATTTTGTAGACCGGTATGCTTTGCATAACATCTAGTCTCCAGAATGGTACCTTTTGCATTGTGGTGAACTCAGAATCTATTGTTATTATGGTGGAATTGGTCCATGCTCCAGAGTTATTTTGTAAGTTTGGTAATAGGCTATGAGTAATCTTGATCAGATTCATCTCCCAGAAGTCTAGAAATCAGTTAAATCAAAATCAAAAGGAACAAATAATTGGACACACTAAGAGTAGATCGGTTGCACTAGTTTGTTGGCCCAAGTTTGAAAAATATTTAAATTCTTTCTAGGTCCAGATGTTTCTTCCCTATTTGGCAATTTGAAGTGGATGGAAAGGTGAAAGAAGTACCACCTTGGAAATTGGGTAAGCTTAAGGTCTGAGGTGAAATAAGGACCGCCTTCCCATTCAGAGAAAAGAAAAGAAAAGAAAAGAAAGAACAAAAGAGTGGAGAAATTCTGGTATCCAGGGGAAACAAGCAGATTTGATGACTTTGGTTTGATATATTTAGTACCTCTTCTCTACTTCTCCCAGAGGTCATTGGCTTGATTTCCTTTCGAAGCACACACTTCACAACTAATGAAAGACCAAGGATTGAATCATGTATGGGACGGATCTTCTCAGATGCTTCGCGCCTTGCAAGCAGAATGCTCCAAGTAAAGATTTATTCTGATTTTGCTAACCAGAGATTTCAAAGTTCTCGAATGAGCTAAGGAATTCATCCCAAATAGTCACCATTTGTTATGCCCTGCATACCCATCCCTACATTTTGTAGGCAAAATGTTGGGTGCCCCTCTATTTTTTCTCTTTTGCTCCTGCCTTGCTTTCTTTTTCTTTGTTTTCCCTCTGAGATTTTCTTCCGTGAGGTTTGTTTTTATTTCTTCTTTTGTCTTCTTGTGTCTCTGGGACCTGGTCCTAGAGTTTGTTCTTCCTAGAGGTGGATTCCAGACTCCAGGATTCCTGTCAACTATGTCTTCTTTCGTGAGAAGGCATAGTTACATGGAATCCCCAGGCCCAGAGTTTGGGTGTCTGCCTGTTCCAGAGTTTGTGGAGAAGAATGTAACTTGTTTTACCCTAAGGGTATAAATGGAAATTACCTGTCATTTTCACAATTACCGCGATTAAAACACTTAGAGCATTTAGAGAGATTCTTAGGCGATTAAGGCGATTAAACTTAAAATTTATCCATGCTTAGTGGTTGATTGAAAGTTAATTTACGGTGCTTGTTCATGATCGTTTGAGGGTGGACTCACTACAAAGCGCTCCCCATCTTCTTCTTCCCTACTCTTCATCATGTTTCTAGGTAGGTTTTCAGTTTCTCCTTCTCTAGATTCTTGATTTCTAGTTCTTGATGTTTCCTTTTGCTTCATTTTTTTTTGGTTCTGCCATTTCTGCCTTTTGCATTTCACTTTTGGGTTGCCTCCCGTTGGTGGGTTGGCTATGCCAGAGGGTTGTCTTCCCTCTGTGCAGTTGTAAATTAGTGTATATGATGTACATTGTTGTAGGGTAGCTCTTTTGCCTATGTAAATGTTGTATAATCATGTAAGTAGTTTGTAGTTACTGTATATATGTCATCATTGTTCTATGAGCTTCACTTTGGTCCTTGCAGAGCTTCAGTTCCTTATATTTTAGTGGATATACATCTCAGCCTTTGGCCCTCTATAAAATCATGTATATCTTGTCAATATCCTTCTATTCTTGATGAGCTCATTGCACCCCATCATTTCTTTCACCATTTTGCAAAGGTCGTCGAGAGGGATTCACCACGGCTCAAACTTGGCACCTTGCTGGTTTGAGCCATGGCGGTTTTCTCTCTCCTATATTGTGTCACCTTAATGGCAGGATTAATTTCCCAAGAGTCAGCATTTAAACCCTGTCCCATCTGGCATTCAAATTTCCCTCATTTTATCCTTCTTGTCACCATTAATGACATTTACGCCATCTGTCACGTGGCCACGTGATGGCCCAAGTCAGCCAAATACGGCTTACTACCGGTCATGTTAATGACCGCTAGTTTATCCAGACTCCAGATCTCGAGGAGTCCCTTGTCTTTCATTTCCTCTTGTCACTTAGTTCGACACCCCAGAATCTAGCTCACGTCTATTTCAAGTATTCTAAAATTTTTGATATGTGCTAACACTTATTGGATGGGTGTAGGTTGGCGATGAATTCCCCAAAGTTTCTAATGTTCTTTCTATATATACCATGATCTAACGGTTCTCTAGTCTTGCAGGTTGCAGATAGTTGATAAAGATGTCTGAAGTAATCACCCCTCCCGATAGCCCAGAGCTACCTACCACCTCCACTTGGGCTGCCACAAAAACCAAGGCCGAAAAGATGTTGGAAAAGCTGCCCTTAACCTCCAAATACCCAAAGGAGGGAATTCTCGTGGGGTTCAAGGTGGACTCCAAAGTCCAAGAAATAATAGACATGGATCCTGGACTTTGGGTTGAGATGCAAGGCTTGCTCCAGGACATCTACAGGTTGAAGGTCAGAGGAGACAGTATGGCTACTTATTTGGCTGCCTCCAACATTATAAAGGCTGCAAACTTTCCTTGTTTGGTGCAATCACCGAAATTGATACGGTAGCTAGGAATACTATACAATACACCTACTCAGATAGATATGCTCATCAATCCCTGACCATTACAATATCCAGCAACAATTTTCACCCTGGATGTAGCAAATTTTTCCTCAGGGCTAGGGATTCTACAGTTCAAGGGGTCCACCATCATCAACCGATCTAAATCATTGAAGGAATTTGAGGAAGCTTAGGTTGTCTCCCAATAGTATCTCAATAGTCAGTGGCTGAAGTCCCCAAAGAGGGACCATAAAAGGATGAAGTTGGAAATTCCCCACAGGGGTTTCAAAGAGTCCATTCAGGCGTGCATTATATTCTTAAGAAAGATTTTTGGATTGCCCCACGACCAAGATTTCTCAGCGTGGATGTACTACTTTCTTTACTACATCACCACTCACAGCCAGACCTTCAACTAGGTGGCATTTATAGCCAACCATTTGGACATGTAGTTGAAGGGATTCGTCCAGAGTTCCAAGTTCTCAATGAAATCCTACGTGCCATGGGAACTAGCCCAACAAAGACTAGCTTTTCCAAGTTTGGGAATAGTTGGTGAACTTGGGAACGGGCCGACCCAGTTGACCCCATGGGATCACTATCCCCAAGTGCTATGGGAACTTAGTTTCCTAAATTTCTACTGGGTAAATGATGCTTTCATTTACCACAATATCCTAACACTTACCTGGGACTCTAGGTACTGATTATCATAGGAGGCGATGAACTTGGTCAGCACCTACGGCCACTATTTTGTTTAGTTTCATCACCACACTTACATTCGGGTGACTGGTTTCTACAGGAAACACTATCTTCTTCCCTGGTATTTTGGGGACATAATCATTCTTTTGGAGTTCTACCGATAGATGATGGACCTGCATGCCTTCTTCACATTGAAGAAGGTCATCAATGTCATATTCCCATTTTCATGTGGGAATTATACATGCAGCCTCACCGCGGCAAGGGAGACCGATAATGAATTGAAAATCCTAGGACTGGTGGAATTCCACCACGCCAGAGAGAACTATGATCCTCTAAGAAATATTTCCACAACACTTCCCCAGGCATCCCCACCAGATGAAGAAGATATTGAAGACTTCTGGGTGGACTGTCAGGATAGTTTTGATCTCTGGGCCTGTCAACATTCACGCATATCTAAAGGACTCATGAAGGCACTCAACCTTCCAAATTTTCTGAAGGGATTTTGAGATGATGGGCCCCTAGAAGGCCAGACATACAAGGAACAGGGATTGGACAAGTTAGATCTCCCTCCGGTGGATTGGGCCACCCTAGAGGACTTGATGAATAAAGGAGTATGCCACCCTATTTTGGAGGCGAGTCACCAATATTTTTCCCGAGTGTGTTCCAAGAGCACCCAGAAGAAACCAATGGTTCAACGGGCCACTCCATCTTCTGCCACCACGAGACTAAGCACAAGCAATGGGAAAGATAAAGAGGGCACCCTGGCTAAGGTACCTCCCCAAGGTCCCACCCCTTTAATGGTACAACTGCAACAACAAATGGAGTTGATGAGGCTGGCCAGTCATCAAATAAGCACAGAGATATCCTCCAGTCTCCTCATAACTTCAATGGTGTCTGCTCACCCGACGGGATCCCCGTTATTGGTTGCGATGATGAGCAGACATAATTTCGCGGAGGCAGAGTCTACCAGTCTTTTGGAAACCAGGGTTCCACTACTGAGAAAGAAGAAGAAGAAGGTGACCCCACCCCAAGCGTAGCCACTATCCTTGGTATGCCAGATATGCCTCTAGTTGACATCTGTTTGGATTCCCCCAAACTTGAAAAGTTCCCTGACAGCCCTCCCCCACAGAATGATTTTGATGATGTGTTTGGGGTGGATGAAATCATGAATTTGCAAGAGGATATTGGTCAAGCAGTTGAGGAAATTTACACTCAAGATAAAGAGGAGATCCCCACAGAAAAGGAAGTCACGAAAGAAGAAGTGGCATTAGAACAGGAAGCTTGGGATGAGAGACACAGGGAGCATGAGCGAGAGAAAACACCGGTCCAAGAGGCTGAAGATACACCAAGGAAAACCACTGACAAGTGACTGATGGTTGGGGAACTTGAACCTACGAGATCAACCGTACCCCCATTCATCATGCTCCAGATGCCTTCAGTTACTCTAGGTGATCAAGTTCCCCGGAGCACATTTGGTGAGGTAGTAACACCGGTCACATTGTTAAAATTTGGCCAAAGACCCAACCCACTTCTAGAGGATGTTTCGATGAAGGAAAATGTTCCAGTAGATGAGGCCAATGAGGCCGAAGAACCATAGAAACAGACTGACCGAGAAGTCCCAGAGAATGTAAATGTTGGATCAATTGATGCTAGGAGGGACAAGGAAATCCCCAAAGATACAGGCAATGTCGATGTCAGAGAAGAAGTTCTGGATATCACAACAGAGGATGCCAACATGGCAGAAAATATAGAGGCCTCTGGAGAGCAAGAACAGGAAGAAGATAAAGGAAAAGAGCCTGATGAGATTGTACATCACGGGAATGCACCACCTAATTTTGAAAAGGGTCTGGGCGCCTAGGTCTCAATAGCAGATCCATCCCAGCCACCCTAATGGCTGGTAGAATCAAGAAAATTAAAGGCCCTGGTAGTTGCATTAGGCATTCCACTCTCCTTGGCCAAAATGATGGCCCAAAATGCAGAGGCTCATAAGCCTAAGAAATCATAGACAGTCCATACTCTCTAGACTGGGCCAATGGGAAACACAGTTGTGACTATCACAACACCTCCTCTAGATGTAGATGCAATGACCGTAAGGCCCGAAGACTACAATGTCATAGAAGTGGCACTGGGGAGAAGGGACAAGCAAGGTGAATTGGACCTACTAAGGGAGGCCACCAAGGCAGTAGAGGCTCGGTATATCAAGTAGGGATAGAAGTTGAAGGAGGAAAGAGAGACTAATGCCAATCTCCTCGCACTTCTGGCAGAACTTACACAGCCTTTGGCTAATATCCATCTGGAAACCTCTTCCTCCGGATTGCCACTTGCGCAGGGCGATGTGGATTCTCTCCAGGCCATGAAGAAGAAGGTGTAGGCTATAGATGGGTGGGTCGCTGAGTAGGTAGCTAGAATAAGATAATTTCTCGTGGCATCCCTCCCAGACCTTTATCGAATCAACATCTTTATCAGCCAAGCAAATAGCTCCGCTCTTGTATGGGAGCAAGACTTAGTAAAGTATGAAAAGTGGAAGGCCGGGTTGGAAGAAATTTTTAAAATCAGAGAAGAAGCCGCCATAGAGGCAGGAATTTTGGGAGATCAATCATATGATTCCCTCCAGGCCCAGTACTCCAGACTTGGTCTTAGAATCAAGGTGTACAAGGAACTGGTTAAGGCCTTGAAAGAAAAGGTGACCATGGCCCAATACCCCTTGGGCCTGTTTCAAGCATTTGTGGTTGGAGTATCGCAAGTTGACCCCTTCACCACCCAGACATGCACCCCAGAGTACTACATCCTCAGTAAGTTTTAAGAACTGATGGAATCCCTGTATCGGGTTGCCTGAGATTTTGACCAGGGTAGGTTATCTAGATTATCCAAGACAATGATCTAGGCACATGACACCGTGAAGATGGTGGATGAATTCTGGAATGGGGCCGGAGATATTGACAAAAAATTGGAGGTTGTTTACAGTCAATGGGACAGTATTAAAGACATAAATGAAGAAGGCATAAGCCAGGTGTTGGAGACATTCAAAAATAGTAAGGAACAATAAGGTTCTCCAGAGTCTAGAGAATTCCATCAACCATGTGTCGGTTGTATTCATTCATTCTTTTAGAATGCAAGTTCCTGAATCCTAGAGTTTTAGATCCTATAGTTTTGTATTCTTTAAGTGACCAGTGTCCCAGTTCCCAAGGCCGATCGGTCACTTTCAAGACATTTAATAGGGATGTCAGAGGGTAGGTGACTCTAGCAAGGCACATCGGCTCAATAAGAAGGTTCTAACAGGTGGTCTTACCAAGGCACCGCTTCAACATAACACCTGGTGCATCGGAGATAGGGAGCCACTTTTCCATTAATGAGGCATGTAGCCTCAATCCCTGGGGGATTAGATTTCTTATTTTCTCCTCTTGGCTCTCTTCTCGAGGCTAATTCTTCCACTCCTTTCTTGTCTTATTCTTCTAACATGTCAGAACTTTTCCATCTCAAGGTCTTTGTAGCCTGGCATAGGTAGTACCAACCACTGGAAATTGTATTATATTGCTTGAAGTATAAAGTAAGTTAGGTTTAGATTAGGGAAAACTTGTGTATAAATAATAAGTCTGACTTCATTCCAAGGGTCAGTGAAATTGATGATTTGGCAGTCCATAGTGAATAGCATTTTGGTTTCTCTCAGTTCTTAGTTGTAGAGCTCAATACTCCTTAGTTTTATAAACTTTCAGTAGTTAGATTCTTCCTTGGAGCCACTATCATTGTACGCACCAGTGCTTGCTAGAAACATGTTAATGAAGAAGGAAGGATTCTCTCAATGATGTTGTTAGCATTCTAATCTCTGGGTTAATGATTTTTTTTGCGGTATGTTCTTTATGTCCCTTGGTCTGATATTTTAAGTAGATTAACGACCTTCTTTTCCCTCACTATTGATTAAATGTGAGCTGATGGTTCTATATGTCTTTAGTATTTAGTGTAGTATGTTAGATCATGGTTGATGTCCTGAATGTTTAGCATAACTATAGGTAGATGGAATACTTCTAACCTTGGTCCTTCTTTTGAAGTTTATTTGTTAAAGTTAATGAATGCTTGCAGAAGACCCCACTTACCTAAATCCCCAAAGAAGATGAGCCAAGATAACTAGCTATCCCCCCGAACAAAAAAGTCACATTCCCAACTGAGCCCCCGTGCTATCTAGACCCAACTCAATCTCATTTCTCCAGACAAACTTTACAGGTGAAGTTGGCCGGTACCCCAGTATTTGGTGACAACTTACATCTGTTGGCGAACCCGGTCACAAAGTCCTGTCAACAGTATCAAGATACAATTCAAGGTAAGGAGATTGATGCATTTCTTAATACCCGCTCACAAGAAAACCTAATGTCCCTTCAAGGCTATAAGATGAGTTTTCATTTAAATTCTAAGATTAATTCACAAATTATTTGATGGAGAAGATTAAATCCTTGATTGACTGTAATGTGATGAATACACACTTTTTTGATGATTAGACCTATATTGGAGTGCTCATTATAAAATCTTATTATAATAGGAAAGATATTGTTGATGTGAATTTTGTTCCACTACAACATGCAGAATATAACACTCAATGCTTAAAGGTGAAACATAGAACATTAAACCCTCTCTTGAACAAAGTCATCTCCCAAGCTAAGCTTTGCAATTTGAGATCATGGAATGAGTCAAAGGTTCCTATAACTTGTGGATATCTAGCTCAGTTTAAATGATGAGATTAACTAGTTAATCACTTAAGGGGACTTACGCTATTTTCTCAAATAGTAGTCACACTTATCTTTGCAATGTATACTCAAATATCTCCCTTGACTTCACTTTTCAACTCTCTTAAACTACTTCTACCTTTAACTATGAATGGAAGGATTGACAGATGGACATGGACTCTACTAAATGAAATCTTATCAAAGACCTCAACCTCACTTAGTGAAAAGATTCAAATTGCTCTCAAATGGTTTTCATATCAAAATCTTCTCCTTAATCCAACTTGGAAGTAAAAATTAAGGATCCAACGTCAATTTAACTTGAGTGAAATGACTAGCTTACCACACAACGGTCCCTTACAATCAACAAGGAGGCTAGTGGCCTAGTATACCTGAGTCAATCCAATCAAACATCCACCAATACTTTCATGCAATCTACAATCTATCTCTACTCTTACTTTAACAAATTGAAATGAAAATCATATCTTAATTGTGGAATAGGAGCACCATGCAATAACACAAAGTTGATCAAACTTAATCACCATGCAAAACACAACAATGACAAGTAGAGAAATTTTGGCATTATATTAGCAATAATTTTCTCCAATCTCCCTTTTTAAAATGAGAGAAAATGGCCTTATATAGGAGGCCCAACTACAACAAATTACCAAGATTAAATTAGAATCAATGACCCAGATTAAATCTCATAAACCCTTATTTGGGTTGTCACCCTATTGTCCAATGAGAAGAGGACACCTCATTCAATGAACCAATATAAAAATTACAAAGATGACAACAAATGAAATGGTGCCAAATGGCCAGCCAATCAGAATCAAACACCTACCCCACCCAAACATGAAAGCAAATAGCCAAATGGGCTTACATCAAGTGATCTTCTAAGAAAGTATTTCCTTTATCTTTCGTCCTTCTAGCCAAATCAACGAACTTGGCTAGCACACTGTTAACCTCTTCCAAAGAAGGGGAAGGGGTGTATCAAATCCTTCTCTTAGATTCATCTATATCCTTCCTCATTGTAGGAAGTGTCTTTTCATGTTCATCTAAGCCATCCATAGTGAAATTCATGAGAAAATTGAGAGATGAAAGAGCCCCTAAATGTTCTTCTATGATAATAGCTTCTCTAAAAGATCTCAACTTCTCAGTTGAAGTCTCCATATTCACGTTGTCCTCTTTGATGTATTCAGTCTTAAAGGAAACCCATGTCATGCTTAAAGTACTTGATATCCTGCTGTGAACATCAATGCCAAGATGAGTAATCTCATTCCTAACTCCCTCTAACACCTCCAGTCTGAGTAAGGAGAAATACCATGTCTCAATGATGTCTTTTTCACCTACCTTAATCACTTTATTCCTCTCTACCAATCTCTCTAGAGTGTCAATCATAGTTTGTAACTAGGGAATAGTCTTGTCCTTGACTGGGAGGAAATTCTTCCAAATTTCATTGAAGGCGTGGAACCTAGCTTTAAGAGCTATAAATGCTTGAAATTGTTCTACAAAATCTAGTAAGAAGGCCAATCTAGCCTGAATAATCTTGTCAACCCAAGATCTAGTCTCATGTAGATCGACTGGTGTATTCTCAATATCATTAGTATCTCCTTGCTCCAATGCAAGTGGTGGCATGACCATATGTCTATCTGCTGGATCAGCATACAAGCATCCCTATAGTGATCCTTCAACCTTTGATTCTCTTATTTATACTTTTTTTTTCTTCAATTTATTTCTCTAACCTCTCCTTGAGAGTTTGAATGCCTTTGTGGATTTCCTCAGAGTCAATCTCCTTCGTGGTAGCTCCCAGCTCATGCTCAACTATCTCATACTCATGGGCTTGGATATCATCAACTACTTTGTTTACTTTGGGAATAGCAATCTGAACCTTGTGAGTGCTTGAATCACCTTTGATAATATTTGGCATTTTCCCTGTAGGATGACTCTCTTTCTCAATTACTTCTTCATCTATAATCTCTTCAATGTTCTCAATTGGCTGCACGGGTACAACCTATCCCCTAGGCTTGAGGAAAATTTTCAACCATGGTGGTGTTGTACAGCTTCCTACTTCCAAATTTGGTTAATCTTCCATAGGTAGAGCCTCATCAGTCTTCTTTGGCACTTGACTTCCAATATCAACTGAAAGGGCATCCACGTCAATCATTTCAACTTCTCTATTCTCAGGGGTAGGAGAACCTTTGGTCATTTAATCCTGGGTGAGTGGAAAGTAATCTAAACTATAACTATACCCCCTGGAGGATTCTAAACTTACTTTGAGTGAGGTTTCTTCTTCTAAATCTTTATTAACTTCATTTTGAACTGAAGTGGCACTCTCCTTGGATGGTATAGTGTTCAAGCTCTTCTTATTTTTTGGTGCTTCATCACACTCTTTCTCTTCCCCTTTTTCACTCTCCACTTCCCTTCTCTTTCTTTTGCTTGTCATTGCCCATTTGTCTCCAATATTTTTATGATGTCAAGAAGACTCTTCTGGAATCACTTCTACTAACTTTATCTTCTCATATGTGAGAGAGGTACCTTCTTCTTTCAATCGATCTATCTTCCTATTGAACCAATCCCTAGTGTGTAAGTCCACTAGCTTCATTACTTATTCCAAGGAAGGATCTTGATCGTTATCCAATTCAATAGAATCTAAATCATGCCTCTTTACTAATTAAAATTCTTCTCTCAATCTCTTCTTATCATTCACCAACTAATGTGGAATGTCAAGTGCTCTCCATATGTAATTCCTCATCATATCTATTTTAAGTCAACATAAGGCTCTCTTCCTTACTTCAAAATCATCATCTGCATTAGCCTAATGATCTTCAATATGGTGAATATGCATATAAGTGCTTCCATAAGATGTCTTAATTGTCTTGTTGGGATCAAATATTTATCTTCCCTCGTAGAGTGCCAAGGCATTAAATTATAACTCTTCCTCTGCTGGTGCAATGTCAGTAGGATGATGGAAATTGTCCGCTCCTGCTTGGAGTGGAAACACAACTCATGTCTTGTTCTTTTGCTTCTGAATCTTGTCAAAGTGGCCAAGCTGCCTGGCTACTTCCATCACTACCAATCTATTGGGTGGATACCTTGAAATATTAATTGGGAAACATGTACTTCCCACAATCCTGATATAGGTGAATCTCTAAAATTGGATGTACCAAAAACTATACTTCTTTACCAACTTCTCAGCATCGGGAGTGAGTCACCTTTGAGGAGCCTCTTGTAATATTCCTATTGTCATCATGGAAAAGGCATCATAATATATCTTGAAGTGATTTCTATTGTGAAGATGGATCCGTGGGTAGAACTCATGCACCACATACTATCCTTTCTCTCTTCATACCACACCTAAAGCTTTCAATCCTAGATATTGATACAAGCATGTTATCATGTAGAAAATGTAGGATCCCATGTAAAATGTCTTTGCGTCTTGCACCAATCTCAGTAGGAGATCCAAATTCTTGATTATTGTATGTCCCCAATCAAACATTACCTCTCCACTTGATATTATCTCAATAAAGTAGTACATCCATGGCTTGAATAATGTAGCTTGTGGAACACCCATGACCCTTCCCAACATTAGGATGAGATCGCCATATTCTTCCTTGAAATATGATTTTGTGAACCTAGGTAATCTTGAATGTGGCTTCCTTGGCTTCTTCAACCTTTCTTTACATGTGACGGCCAGATAGTGATCAGTGTTGTCTTTGAAATTCTTGGTTTTTTGATCCCTCATTATGAAAGTGCCAACCTTATGGTGTGGAATATAAAAGACTTCTTCGATAGATAGATCACTTAAATTAGTAAGTACCCTCTTGTCCTCTCCATAACAAACTGACTTGGATTGGTAGTCATAGTGAATTTCACATTCCTATATAAATTCTAGACATGATATGTTGGGAAGGAAAGCCACTAGTTGTATGATCCCATTTTTGAAACATCCTCTTAGCAAGCCTTGAGGGGTTACCCCTCATTAATCTTCCCTCATTTGCACTAAGCTAACCAACCCCAAGTTGGTATCATCAACCTTCTTTTTCTTAGAGGGAAAGAGAGACTTATGTAACAAGTCCTCGGTATCCTTCCTGAGTTGAGCCAACCATTGTCCCTTAAAGGAGGCGGGATCAACCTTACTCCTTCCTACAAAACCAAAAGCTTGAATTATCATACTTGATTGAAATAAGATTTTTCCAATTAGACTTGAAAATTCTATTAAGTTAATTGATTTAAGATTGCCATGTTGGTTAAGGTCAACTAACTTAATTACTTTAACCTTTAGATTAATTCCAACTTAGATTTATCAATTTTATCCTTCCAATTACCTAAGTTAGAGATTTGTCATTGAATTATTCATTGATTACCATTGAATTGCATTTGATGTTCATTTTAACCCTTTCCAACTAGTGAACTTAGGATTTGAATTTTGATTGTTAACTTAGTTGGATTAGTATGTGTTACTTAGTTTGATTAGCCATTAGAAAATGAAAACAAACATTAAGCTAGGAAAGAAAAAATAGACAAGGGAAGTTCGCCACTTTGTTGGTGAATTTTTATTAATGGAAGACCCTCCTCAAAAAAACAAAATCCAAATCCAAAATCCAAATCAGAACTTTACAAGGTGCCCAAATTTGCACAATTTACCTTCTCTTTGCAAGAGATATGAGAAATAAAAATAAAACCACACTTGTTGGTCTCTTGGATAATCAATCAACTTGGAAGATATGAAAATGATGCCAAATCATGAAGCTCCAACCAAATCCTTGATCCCAAGTCCTCCTCAAATTATGTCCATATCAAATTAACATCAACAAACAAGATTGAAACCACATGTCTGGGCTAAGCATGATAAAATATGTCATAAGGATGAAAACAAAAATCTAGGTCAGTGTTCTATACATGTCCAAATCTCCCTTGAAATCATGGAAATCATCAAAATTTCCTCTTAAAAATGCAAACAAAAGTAAACCCTTAGCAAAAGACAATATGAAAATAAAGATGGGGTAAGGAATTGCTCTCAATTGTCCTCAAAACAATGATCATGCAAGCCTTCAAATTCTGGAAATAATTTGCAAATTAGCATGATGAATTTCTAGATCTTGAAGATGGAGTGATCATGAAATAATAAAGATGGAATCAGTCACCAACAAAATCAAATTTACCTCCTTAAAGCTCAATTTCGCACCCTATTGGAGAAGAAATAGATCTCCACAAGAAAAATCAGAGAGGCTTCCCTTTGTTTGAATGGAATTGAAGTTGAAATGAGATTCAAATTCATCTTTAAATACCCTTCCAATTTACCAAAAGGGGATGACTTGCATGGGGAGATGTAAAATTTAAATAAATCACACCCCGTGGAGGACTCAAATTCAATCAAAAGATCAGCCACTTAGGTCGACTTGAAGGGATTAGAATTAAATGTCAAAGCATGCCTTTGGTCCAATTTTAAATTATTAAAATCAAAGGAGAGGGGCCATATTTATATCAATTTTAAAATCGCATAGGCCCCAATTAAATGGCTCTCAATTTGGTTCAAAAATCTAGGTCCAAATTTTAAATTCAGATTATCCTTGAATTGCATTGATCTTTGCACCGACTAGGAGCCCAAAATTAAATCAAAATTATGAGCATGGGGCTTTAAAATGTTGCATTGAAATTTGTCAAAGGGCAGCCCCAAAATTCTCCTCAAGTTTTGCACCAACAAGCCATGAAAGACCTCGAACTTAACAATCATTGTCTTGCCAAAAATATGCAACATCAAAACTTCTTCAACTTTGGGCTTGTAGAGGCCAAGACCTATTTCTACAAATAATACCTTGTTTCCTCCCCCATATTCTATATTAGCCAATTTAAACCTTGGGGTACTATCAATCCTGATTTGATTAGCTATCCCCTTCCATGGTAACCACATGTGAGAAAATTTAGTGGCCATATAGCCATTCAATCGTCTAGTCCAATCCCTACCTAGGACCAAGCTATAATAATCTGATACGTCCACAATTGATATGTCGATAAGTTGTTCCATCCTAGGATCCAAGGATAATTACATGTGGATGTTGTTGATGAGTTCACCCATCACTAATATTTTAGATTTGTCTAATTGAGTAACCCTCTTATTTGAATTTGAGGGGACAAGTCCTAATGACCTACAAATAGCCAGGGGCATAACATTATTGGATGCTCCTAAATCTATCAGACAATAATGCAGTAGCTTTTTGAATATCCTTACTGATAGTAGAAAGGGAGCTAGCTCATGTTTCCATTGACATAATACCACTGGGGTTTTGAATCTAGGCTTAAGGTTTGACTTTATCTCAATTGATTGGGTTGGCTCTTCTATCTTTTTTATTTCACTTCTTTTGGAAGAATCTCCACAATTATTTACATTTTGACTTGGGGTTACATTGTGTTCTGAGTTACATAGACTAGCTGTGGTTTCTGATGATGGTTGAAGGTATCAATATCTCCATATGAAATACCATGATTCGGACTTGCTTCTTGGATCACATTCACTTTATTGTGAGGGGGTCTTCTTGTCATTGTTGAAAATTGAGCTTGAGATCCATGTCCCTTGTTATCCTTCAGGTTGTTGAGGAAAACATCCCTAATCTCTATTACTCTCATCAACTCAAATGTTGGTAGATTAATCTTAATCTTCTTCATTTCTTGACCTACACTTTGTCCTAACTTCCTCACTAGTACATTAGAGTCCTTTTTTCGACGGCTATGTGTCACAATTCTGACACTACCCCGTCGGCCAAGCGACACAGGCTAGTGTTGTAGTTTTGGTGTTGGAACCACCAACGACTGTTATGTGTGTCGTTATTGTGATGAAAATAACCATCACAATAAGAACTAGATACATTGTTTAGCATGTCATCGTTACACTTTAAGATTGTTGCAATTATGACAGGTGTGCGACAGATATGTTGTACATGCGACGTCCAGCTGTCGGGAATTTTTGACATCTGGCCGTCGCATGTAGAGCTTTGGTGTCGGTCGTTCTCTGGCATCTGTCGTAATTGTGATGGTATTCTATATTATTAAAATATAAATATAATGAGCTTCACTTTGTTTTTCACCAGATGAAAATGTTCAATATAATGCCAGCAGTTTTAGATGTTCAATATAATGCCTGGAAATATAGGAATGGTATAGAGGCCTTGGAAAGTATGGTAGTTGATATTACTAGTTTGATTCCTTCAAATGAATTTGTAGTGGTAATAGACACAATTACCCTTATCTGAATAATCTATCAGAAAGCTGTAAGATAAAGCACACCTCTTTTAGGACATTGATGCTTTTCATGACAGGAAGCAAATCACTTTGATAAATGGTTATATGCATGCAATTGAACCCCAGTCCTCTAAACATACTTATGAGAAATTTTGATGGCCTTTCTGCCATTAGTCAATATCAACAAATTAGCATCTTGCTTGAATCCATGCTATAAAAATAGTATGCAAATTGTTGGTAAAGTTTGGAGAAGTAATCTTTTAGATATCAGAATCATCAATGAAGATGCAAAGTAAGAGAAGAATCAACATAACTATATCATTTAGGTTCAAGTTGAGAATTATATTTGCAATTGAACATGAATCTAAATTACTATTCTTCCTATAGTGTTATTTGGAGTAGGATTCAAAGTGGCTTTTAGAGTTAAGTTCTTGGTCATAAAATCGAGAAGTTTAAAATTTTATATTTTCCAATGAGAAGTCAAGGAAATATGTGTTTGACCAACCTTCTAACAAATAAAGGGCATCATGCATTGTTTATGAGCTCACTATTTGAGCACCACATGACCCTGTTATGAGCTATGTTTGTTATATACATATACATATATACATACATATACATAGATATACATATATACATATACATATACATATATATGTATGATGTTATTATTGTCATTGCATGATTGCTGCTGTTGTGCACCATATATTGTTTTATATATACATTTTTTATTTCATTGAGACCGTGACTAGCTTGGCATTTTTAATGTATTTGTTGTTATTGGATCAATGGTGCCATTATGTTAAGGGAATTGAATCACCACTACCATTCTATTTTGATAGCATGCAGTGTTTGATCTCTCTTTATTTGTTTTGCTATTGATATTCACTATGTGGTACTCATTGTTTATGATCATTTCATGAGTAAATGTCTTGATGGCTTGTGGGCTGCAAGCTAGGGCATCATGCATTGTTTATGAGCTCACTGTTTGAGTACCGCATGACCCTGTTATGAGCTCGGTTTTTTATATACATACATACATACATACATACATACATACATATATATATATATATATGTATGTATGTATGTATGTATTTATGTATATATATATATATGTATATACATATATATGTATGATGTTATTGTTGTCATTGCATGCTTACTATTGTTGTGCACCAAATATTGTTTTATATATACACTATTTATTTCATTGAGATCGTGACTAGCTTGGCATTTGTAATGTATTTGCTATTATTGGATCAATGGTGCCATGTTGTTGAGGTTGTAGATGCATTGAATCACCACT
>MU223293.1:1073821-1091572 GCA_018584345.1 Thuja plicata
CATATATTATTTTATATATACATTGTTTATTTCATTGAGACTGTGACTAGCTTGGCATTTTTAATGTATTTCTTGTTATTGGATCAATGGTGCCATGCTGTTGAGGTTGTAGATGCATTGAATCACCACTGCCATTCTATTTTGATAGCTATGCTAAGGAACTATGTTATAAAATCTCAAGGCATGAAATTTTATAACTGTACATATATTTTATGAGTATGAACATAAATAATATGGGTACCAAACATTGCCAGATGTGATGAATTTTTTACCAGGCTATGAATCTAGTGTGCCCCTGTGTGATCCAGAACCTGCAAAGAAAAGAGAGATGGGGGTTAGATCAAGAAGATCTAAGCAATGAATGACATCTTATTACTATTGATCCTCATCTACAATTATGCATGTGCATAGTCAAGCCATACACTTCTAAAATAAAAATAGGGAGTACCACATAGTGAATATCAACAGCAAAAAAAATAAAGAGAGATCAAACACTTCACACAATGCCTTGAAGGTAATAGCAACGATGCCCTAGCTCTCAAAGCTCGCGGGTCATCAAGCATTCCAAATGCAAAGATGTAAACGAATACCAATATTAAACAGTGAGCTCATAAACAATGCATGATGCCCTAGCTTGCAGCCCGCAAGACATCAAGACATTTCCACATGAAATGATCATAAACGGGGAGTACCACATAGTGAATATCAACAGCAAAACAAATAAAGAGAGATAAAAAACTTCACAGAATGCCTTGAAGGTAATAGAAATGATGCCCTAGCTCTCAAAGCTTGCGGGTCATCAAGCATTCCATATGCAAAGATGTAAACAATGCTAGTATTAAACAGTGAGCTAATAAACAATGCATGATGCCCTAGCCTGCAACTCGTGATCCATCAAGACATTTCCTCATGAAATGATCATAAATGGGGAGTACCACATAGTGAATATCAACAAAAAAACAAATAAAGAGAGATCAAACACTTCACACAGTGCCAGCTTGAAGGTAATAGCAACGATGCCCTAGCTCTCAAAGCTCACGGGTCATCAAGCATTCCAAATGCAAAGATGTAAACAATTACGGTATTAACATTCATATTGTGCCATTAAATCAACAAATGCCATCAAAATGAAATTGAGTTAATGAGAAGACAAAGCTCGAATGCCTACCTCAAGTCATGGCTGCCATATACCAAGATGCCAACCAGCTTCCACAGTATGCCCTCTTCGCGCACAACAGTATGCGATCACGCTAAATTAGAAATGAGCCTTTCTTCTTCTCATTTTTTGTTTATAATCATGCGGGTGTCACAATTACGACTGTACCATTGCTATTATGACAACATTGGGGGCACTTGGAAAAAAAACACAAAAATCACATACAAATGGTGGTGTCGTCGCAAATTGGGGTCGAAATTTGACCCCAAATGTTGTAGTGCCTCAACTCTTCACTTCTTGTGGAATTAGTAGCTACATGCTCCTTATTAACACTTTGAGTTCCATGCACACCTTGTGGAGCACTAGCACTTTGACCACTATTTTTGTTATTCTGTCTATATTCTGGAGCATCCCTCAGATAATTTGGCACATTGCTAGCATTTGGATGTGGAGGTGTATTGAAATTATTTGGTGGAATGGAGAAAGTTAAAGGATCATCATTCCTCATATTTCCTCTTTGATAAAACCTTGTTGGATTCCCTTGTGACTGCTAGAATGTTTGAACTTCACTGGTGCCTTGGACAAGGACACTATTGTTTAATGGAGGGAAACAATATCTGGATTCCTTCATAGGTTCATTTGGATCAGGTGGTGCATCTACTGGACCCTTTGCTGATGCTAGTGGAAATTTTCCCTCATGCTCTTCATAAGCTTCTAATTCAGGAGGGAAAGAAAATTCTTTGAAAGTTAATCATTGATCGTATCTTGGGGCAGAAACTAGCTCATACCCAATAATCAGAGTATCATCCTGATTGATCGATTCATCTACCACATTTTGGAATAGGTTCGATGCCTTCTTAAACTCAGAACATTGTAATTCTGAATGTCATTTTGTCTCATGGAATCTACAATATTAGGATAGTGCTGACTCTGCCAAGAATATCCTCTCAATTGATATGTTCTCGGGAGCAGGTGGGTTGTTGAGTGACGACACCACATTGTTATTATTCTGACTGGTATTCCATGCCTTTATTTGGTTATTGTTCTATCCTTGATTTCTCGACTAAGCGCATCCTTGATAGTTCCTTTGATAGACGCCATCTTGATTATTCCTTTGGTAAGTGTCATCTTGATTACTTCTTTGATAATTATTGTCTTGATTATTTCTTTGGTAATCCCTTTGATAACCACCTTGGTAGCTAATTCCTTGATTTCCTTGAAAGTTTCTTTGTGTACTCTAAAGCCAGTTATTTTGATTCTTTAAGTAAGTGACCTTAGTAGAGAGCTTCTTCACTTGCTTGACTAACTCTTTAATCTCATCTTTCTCCTGTGGTGTTCTTGCATATGTACTTGCACCTTGAAGATATACTAGCATTGCTGGAGGTGCATGAGATAAGGGAGCTCTGGGATGCACCACGAGTTGATTCGATGGATCTTGATATGTAGGTCGTGGACCTTGAGTAACTGCAACTATTGATCTTGACATATTTTACTTCATTTTCTTGGCTACCTCCATTTCTCTAATGTATGCCTCATTCAAAGTCGTTGGTTCAGGATGAGAGATTCTTGTGAACATAGATGTTTGAGAATCCAGAACATTGTAATACATCTCCATGGTGCCTATGTCCTGCATAATATAAGGAGCTTGCAACCAAGTGTATGATCTATGAAAATGATTGTTGAAAGAATTGATTGACTCTTGATCATGTCATCCAATATCTCCAAACTGCTTGTATAAGTCCAAAGGGGTGATAGGAATACCAAAATTTCCAATGAATGCATCCCTCAACTGAGTCCACCCAATTATAGATAAAGTTGGAAAATGTACAAACCATTAGAATGCCTCTTCTCCCAAAGAGTGAGGGAAGAGCCTCCATGCCACACCCTCATGTTGAATTCTCCTATTGCATAATGCATCTTCAAAAACCTTGATATGTTCCTCTGTTAAATGATTCGGGTCATTCACTTGAAACTTGGAACAAAAGTGCTTTGGATTCTTGAGCAGATCATGATATTGATTGAATGTGAGAGGCGAGACATTATTTTCAACCCATGGCAGTTGCGCCATCGTTTCTTGTGTTGGTTGAATTGGTGTTTCTTGAGCAACTTGAGCTTTAGTGCCTTGAACCAGACTGTTACAAGAACTTGTCCAACTCGTAGAATTAGCTACCCAATGATTTCTTCCTTTCTTATGAAACTGCAATTCTACCAAATCTTCCTCTTTCTTTGGATTTGATCTCAATATTCTTTTCCTTATTTCCAACTGTAATCTTTTGAATCTTTCTAGAGAGAAAGATCCAATTTTCTTATCCAGCTTTGTTTAATTTTGATCTTCTGCAATACTTGATTGAAATAGCTCTTGCACTTTCCTTTCTATTTCAATCTTTCTGTGGATTTCTCTTTGGCAATCCAATCTCTTCTGGATTATCCTTTCAATCGCTCGCGCCTTCCTTTCTTCTTGGTTCAACACACCAACACTATACAAGTACTCTTTATTGTCTCTTCTATCTTCCCAAGAGGTTGTGTGTAATGTGGCTACAATGTGATCTTGAAGTGTTCACCAAGTTGCTCTAGGCTATTGAGATCTAGGAAGAACCATTCTTGGTCATTCTTCAATTTTGTCTCTCTTTCTCCAACCTCGTTTGGGCTTCTCTTTCAATTCTTTGAGATTTCTCGTCTTCCTTGTCCAAGATATCAGAAATGCGCAAGTACTCGTGACCACTTATCCTTTGGTGGAAAGTGAAAGAATGAAAGGTTAGGATAATATTGTCTTGGAATGATTCCCAGTTCCTCTTAGGTTGTTGGGGATGAGAGTCCCATTCTTCACCATTCTTGACTATTGATTACTTCTTGAGAAAATTCCAGTCAAGGCCCCTCGTCTAGCGCCAATTCCTGTTGATGCGAGTTTTGTTCCACTAAAACATGCAAAATCAAACACTCAATGCTTTGAGGTGAAACATAGAACATTAAACCCTCTCTTGAACAAAGTCATCTCCCATGCTAAGCTTTGCACTTCGAGATCGTGGAATGACTCCAAGGTTCCTATAACTTGTGGATATCTAGCTTAGTTGAAATGATGTGATTAGCTGGTTAATCACTTAAGGAGACTTGCACTATTTTCTCAAATAGTAATCACACTTAGCTTTGAAATGTATACTCAAATATCTCTCTTGACTTCACTTTACAACTCTCTTAAACTACTTCTACCTTTAACTATGAATGGAAGGTTTAGCGGATGGACTAGGACTCTACTAAATGAAATCTTATCAGCGACCTCAACCTCACTTAGTGCAAAGATTCAAAGGATCTCAAATGGTTTTCATATCAATACCTTCTTCTTAATCCAACTTGGAATTACAAACTAAGGATCCAATGTCAATTGAAATTGAGAGCAATGAACAGCTTAAAACACAAAGCTCCCTTACAATCAACAAGGAGGCTAGCGGCCTAGTATACTTGAGTCAATCCAATAAAACGTCCACCAATACTTTCATGCAATCTACAATCTATCTCTACTCTTACTTTAACAACTTGAAGTGAAAATCCTATCTTAATTGTGGAATAGGAGCACCATGCAATAACACAAAGTTGATCAAACTTAATTACCATGCAAAACACAACAATGACAAGAAGAGAAATATTAGCAAACAATTTCTCCAATCTACCCTTTTCTAAATGAGAGCAAATGAACTTATATATGAGGCCCAAGTACAACGAACGACCAATAAATCAGAATCAATGGTCCAAATTAAATCCCATAAACCCTAATTATGGTTGCCACCCTATTGGCCAACGAGAAGAGGAATCCTCATTCAATGGACCAATAAAAAAAATTACAAAGATGACAACCAACGAAATGGCGCCAAATGGCCAGCCAATCAGAATTAGACACCTACCCCACCCAAACATGAAAGCAAATAGCCACATGGGCTTACATCAAGTGATCTTCTAAGATAGCCTTTCCTTCTCTTTTGTCCTTCTAGCCACACCAAGGAACTTGGCTAGCACATTGGTTAACTTCAATCAAAAGATCAACCACTTAGGCCGACTTGAATGCCTTAGAATTAAATGTCAAAGCATGCCTTTGGTCCAATTCAAAATTATTAAAAGCAAAGGAGAGGGGCCAAATTTACATCGATTTTAAAATAACGCAGGCCCCAATTAAATGGCTCTCAATTTGGTTCGAAAATCTAGAAGAGAGGGCCCAAAATTTAAATTCAAATTATCCTTGAATTGCATTGAACTTTGCACCAACTAGGAGCCCAAAATTAAATCGGAATTATGAGCATGGGGCTTTAAAATGTTGCATTGAAATTTGTCAAAGGGCAGCCCCAAAATTCTCCTCAAGTTTTGCCCCAACAAGCCATTAAAGGCCTCGAACTTAACAATCATAGAGCCCAAAAGATACCGAATTTGGCAAAATAACCACTTGGCATGGAAAATCAAAATTAAAATAGCAATGCTTGCATCACCATGTAGCCGAAATGCCATCTTGGCATAGAAATTGGCTCGAAATTTGCTAAGGATGCCTTGGTGAAATTCGAAATTGCTTAGTTCAAATATTTGCAAGAGGTCCCACTTAAATTGAAACTTGTCTTAATTACCTTAGCAAAATTTCTAAGAGGTAGCTTGTCAAAAAATAGGGCTTGCAAGAACCACCTTGCCAGAAATGAATTTGGGCAAGGGAGTTGATACAAAAACTTGACACAACAACCCTTCCCAAATTTAAAAGATGTAAGAACTAGCATGTCAGAAATGAATTTGGGTGAAGGTGTTGATACAAAAAATTTGACACAACCACCCTTCCCAATTTAATTTCTCAAATCTCTAAGTTCAAAATTTCCTTTTAATTCCAAAATTTGCCTTGGAAAGTTAAATCATCCAAAATGCCTTAGGCAAAATTTATTTCACCAAAAATAATTCCTCAACCCCATGCCAAAATCGAAAATTTGTTACAAGCACCCTCCCAAGATTGAAAGCTTGGGGTGGTCATGTTGTCGAAAAGTGTAAGGGTGAGCTCGTTGAAGATAAAAATTTGTAAGGACCAGCTCGCCAGAAATTAAATCTTGACATGACCACCACGCCAAAAATTCTAGACTTAACGATTTTTCCAAAAGTTTAAATTCCAAATTTCTATCCAAGACCAATTTTTCACTCAAAGCTCAAATGTCCAGAATTTTGCCATCATCACAAAATCAATCCATTAATCCAAATCTTTAATTTCGATTTGCAAAACACCATCTTAGAAAATTACCAGACTCAGCCAAAATCTCAATTTTGCAAATCACTATCGTTTACGTTCAAAATCCACCAAGCAAGGGGAAATTAAACAGACTTGGAATCTAAAACCATCTCGCTCTCAAATCTCAATCTCAAACCAGAGAAACGCTGCCAAGGCAAGTTCAAAGAGGGGGGTCCCCAAGAATTGGAGTGGTGGTGTGAAAACCTCACAACAAATACCTCATAGCTTGTAATGTGAAGTTGGTTAAAATAAAGGTTAAGTTGGTTTGGATGAGGATTGTTTGAAACTTGTAAATTAGTTAGTAAGTTAATAAATCTGTTACAAGTGATTATGGGTTCTTTCACATCTTACAGAATTTCTATTGAATAGGCATCAGGCCAACCCCAAGTCACTTTTTGTAGTTAACCTTTTGTGAGTCTATTCTTAATTGTTTGATTGTGATAAGTAATCTTTTATTTCTGTAACTAGAGTTACTTGCCTGTTTAAAATGTCATCACTGGTGCTGGTTAATCTCCTTAGAGAAGGCACAAAATAGAACTTGGATCCTTCTCTTGTCCACCTACATACCTTTTGCAGTAGTCCCAGTATAAAATCTCTATGTTCCTCATCTCACACTTAAATTCTTTTACAAATAGAGCTTGCTGCTCTTGAATCCTAATAATCAGTTTTAGGTACTTCATCTGAACATTAGATACCTTATCACCTTGAATTGGAAAGTAGCCCAAGCATTAATCACATTGAAGGATATGACTAAGAAGTCATGTGACCAACAAGGCATTTGAAGTTGCACATACTCTCAACAAACAACAATTGTTTTCTGGTAGCTTGACCTCAAGTAATTTGAATGCATGCTGGAATCCTCTATCTACTAATGATCCTAGGGACTGTTTGTTGAATGCTAAACTATGCATTTTTGGAAACACTTGAATCCCAAAATAAAGACTATGTGACTTGCCATAAAACAAGTTACCATGCATGCTCTCCATAATGAAGGCACAAAAACAGAGGAATGAAAATAAAAGCAAAGATGAAAATACAGTGCCATTAATGTTAAAAAAAGAAGGATGTAGTTGCTCAGTGATTCAATGCATCAAGATAAAGAACAATAAACAATGATACCTATGAAGGCATATTTTTTATTTGCTATTCTGGTGACAGTGCAGTCATCTTGATATAGAGGCGGAGGTTCAATGAAAGACATTATGTTGCTCATGAATGTCTAAAGTCAATGATTTTCAAGATCCTCTAATGACAGCAGTCTTAATGTTTTGAAGAGCCTCAAAGATATATCAAAACAACACTACAATGGTGTTCAATGCCAAGATAAAACAATATTAATGGATTGATAACAGTGGTATGAAATGCAGAGATGTTCATGTTGTGAAGGATACAAGAAAGAAATGACAAATCACTGTCATTAGGGAAAGCATGAGATTTCTTTATTTTTCAGGAAAGATGAAAAGATTAAAGCACAGTAATACAATGAGCAATGACTGTGACAAGTCTATTAGAGATGTAAAAAGCATCAGAATAGAGGGGAGGATAGTTATGACATGGTAAACATGAACAGAGTAAAGACAGTGAAAAATACTATCATGTCAAGGTTGTGACAGCAGCAATAAAAGGGATGATTGAAGGTCACTGCCTTTACAATCGTACAATAGATCAACAAGATCAAGACAATGATCGAGAATCAAGATAAAGAGGCAATGAAGAACCATAAATCTAAGAGACGGTGCTATGCAATAAGAGAGAGCAGTGGTCAAAAGGAGGGAGATTGCTGTTATAATGAGATGCCGAAGGTCATTGTCAAAGAGTAAGAGCAGAAACTTGTCATGGAGATCAAAGCAGAAATAAACCAAGCTAATAATGACTGCCATATAGTGTAAAAACAGTGATATATTGTGTCATCACAGTGTACAGCCCAAGGAACTAGATTCAAGGATATTTCAAGACAGTTACGTCCAATAGGTATGCTATGTTTTCTGAGGCCCAAAGTTTATTGCATGAGAAACCAGTAATTTACAAAGTTAGGAGCAGAGTTCCATGAAGGATATAAGATGATGACAGTTTAGTGATATAGGTTGTCATACAGCAGAGATACATCACTATCATGATGCACTGAGATTGCTGTTATAAAAAATCATTGAAAGAGATTTCAAAGTACAGTCAAAGGGCAAGATATTATGAAGAGAAGGAGACCACTGTATGATGACAGCAGAGATCTAAGAATGCAGTGACAGTGGTCTAAAAGCAGATGTATAATGAATGACAGTGATACAACCAATATGTCGAAGCACAGCTGCAAAGACGTGTTCATGCCAAGAATCAGTAATAAGACACAGAAATGTGCATTCATATAAAACTCAAGTGTTTCAAGCAGAGAACATGTTTCATGGATCAGAGATCGTGAAGACAATCTAAGGCCCCTGTCATAAGGGGATGAGACTTGAAAAGTGTAAAGAGGAGGATCAGTACATGACAGCAAAGATGTTGTAACATAAATACTGGACATGAAAACAATGAAAGAATACTTGAAAACATCATGACAATGATGAAAAGATGATAGTGTTGTATGAGTGGCACAATGGATTCATAATAGGGAACAATCACAACAAAGTGCATGAGGGAAAGTATCTTCCTCAGGCAGCAAAACAGAGCATGAAAATACAGTGAAGGATTCATAGTCCAATAAGAAGCAAGCATTGGTATACACTGTATTAACAGTGGCAAACAATAGAATAAGAGATAACATTATCGAAGGTGACTGTTCAAGCTACAAAGGCGATCCCCAATGTGAAGAGCATGAAGAGTGTGAGCAGTATAAAGACACATCACAGTAGTTGGTAGCAGCATAAGAAGCATTTGTACACATCTTGAAAATCCATCATTAATGTGGAATTTAAATTTCGAAAGAGAAGTGGCTGTTCACAGCCACCTAGTCCTGAGAAAAGGAGGCAAACACAAGTTCAAATTCAAAAGGGGGCGGCCAAAGAAGAAATCCACAACTTGAAGATTTTGAGGCGTAATAAGCAGTCCTACGCCTGATTTGAAGGCCCACTTGGGTGTGTCATCAATCAAGAGGCTTTTTGAAGCCATAAACAAGGACTAACTTTCAGTTCCAACCCCTGATTTTGGAACTTTTCCCCTTTGCTCGACCCCACGAGCAAGTTCCATCTTTTGGGGGCCAAAGCAGCAGTTAGAAGACAGTTTGGGTCGCCAACTCAACATTCAAGTACCTGATTTTGAGGATGATGAGAAATCAGTCAGCAGGACATGGAGTTCTCAGCCAGCCAAATAGGGACAGCAAGCTAGCGTCTATTCAACTCTGATCTTTTTCTTAGAAGGCAGAACTATGCACATTTTTTAGTTATTTCAAGTTCTTCTCTGATTTTTTCATGTATTCAACAGAGTTACATATTGTATTCATACTTTTGTATGCAAATCAGAGCTGTAACAAGTTTGTAAAAGGCTTTTCTTCTGAAAACAATAAAGATTTTGCTGCTCCTGCTCATTACTTTGTCTTATATTGTGTTTGTATGCTCATTTTGAAATACATTGTGATTTACTTCAGATCCTTTGGTTTCTACACATCTGCACAATATTTTGGCAAGTAGCTTTTGATTAGATCAGGTTATATGTTGTGTCAACATTCCATTTCAGTTAGTATTATTGTATGATTCAATTCATCTTTCATGGAAACCGAAGGGATGGGCCTTCATATGAAATGCTTATGGTCATCTTAGGTGATAATGAGTTGGGAATGAGGCCACTTTCTTTGTTGAGTCAGTTGTAATCAGCTAGCAGTCATTTCAAAATAATATTGGTGAATCACCTCCTGTTAGTTATAGGTTTGCATTTATAAACATCTCTTTCCCCTTTTCCCAGCCAAGAAGTTAGTAGTTTAGGAGAGCATAAAAGGGAGCCAGCCCTTAATCTAGACGTTTGCTTTCGTCATAGGGTACCCACAACCTGAACGTAGTCCCATGTTTCACAGGTTGGCTAAGTTTAAGCTTAGCTAGGGTGCGAACCTCAGTGATAACACTTATATTCACCCATTTTTCTAAGGGTGTTTGGCTACATTTATGCACATATTTTAAGTTGAATCTCAGGTTTCAGTAATTATGTCTAAGTTTGATTCAACCTTAGACAAACTGTTTCAAGGGTTATGCGTGTTAGACTATTCAAGAAAATGTGTTTGTATATCATTATAGTTTCATTTCGAGAATGCACTCATGGAACATTGTGACTTTTGCTAAATCTGCCTCATTTTGTGCATTGCTACTCTTAATTGTTTTGGCAAAAATTTAATGAGATAGTATTTGGTGTTATTGCCCTGAACGTATTTCCAGTGGTTCCATTGAATAGTCAATTGAATCTCTTCAATTTAGTTTTTACATCAAGACAGTTAATGTGATTTGGAAATTTAAGGAAATTTAAAGGCATCTTTAGTGAAAATTTTTCTATGAGTTTTAGGCTAAAAGCAAATTACCACTATGACAATAATTGTCTTGAATTCTCAGATGTCATCTACAACACTACATTTATTAAGGAAATATGAAGGTAATTTAATGAAAAGCACCTTCTAATATTTAGTCCAAATCAAAAAATTAGATTGCTGCTTGGCACTAACCTTCTTGAGCTTGTGTATCAATTTCTCAGGCCATGCATACAGTTACTCTCTCCTAAATCTGAGCCTGTCACAATATCCTGAGTTTGTTTCGAAAGATTTAAAGATTTCCATGTTGAATTATGCCTCTAAAATTATATTTGGCTGAATTATGCCTATGAAATTATATTTAATGTTTATAGGCTACATGACTGTCCCTTTGTGAGGGTTGTGCTTTAATGATGATTATGCTTGACAATGATGACTGTGAGTGTATAGAACACTTTCTCTTCACTGCTTTTCATGGTGTTTGCTACTGTAGAAGATATTTAATATCATCATGTTCAGCATCCTCCTATATTGCTTTTACTGGTGTCTTGCGGCTTGCCACTGTTACCTATGGTGAATCCCGGGCTTATCATAAGTTATTACAACTTTGTCACTGCATTTGATACTACCCACAATTCCTTGACATGTATAGGGTCTGTGGTTGTACTCATGTCTGATAATTTTTTATGGTTATTCATAAGGGAACACTTCCTATACTTTCCTGCACACCCACTACCACTGTCTTAACAGATTTGTGAACAACATTTTACTCTCGTTTCATTACTTCATACAGTCCATATTTGACCCAGAGATCACTCTCCTCTTCAATAGTGAACAATATTGCCATGTCATGAACCATTTCGTTCTTTTGGTTTTCATTTACCCTTGTCACTTTGCAATATAAGAGACCAAACACTGTTGATTCTTGCAAAGTATGTTGGCAGCTGTTATAATGTGGAATGACTGTCACTTTAAAACATAACACTATCATTTCATATGATCATTATAGATTTTGAGCTATTATTTAAAATTTATTTTTAAACTGAGTTTATCATTTCCCCTGCAGGCTGGTAGGATCAATGCTCTGATACCAATTGCAAAGTTCCCAAATTGGAGTATACCTGATTTTTGCCCAAAGTAAGAATTCCACAACATAATTTGTTTACAAATAGTATTCTATAATTAAACCATATAATAGCTATTGAACTTTTTTAAAGTAAATATGAAATTAAGTTATATAATATCACATACTTTAACCTATAGCTTCATTTCCAATAATCAACCATAGTAGGGATTGGATCTAACTTGGAAGCTATAGCTAAAAAACTATTTGACATTTCCCCTTAAAGTTTTTTCAGGGCTTTACAGATATTTGCCTTAAAATGTTTGTGATGCAATGTACTTTTTATACCTTTTTTTGGTGTCGCGTTCTTAGATGTATACAAGGTTAATTCACATTGCTTACTTTCAAGAAATGGCAATCATTGAAGATATGTTGGATGTCTGTCATGTAGTTCTCTAATACACTTGTAGGGTGTGTGAATTGACAAGCGAAAGCCAATTGAGATTTTGTGTCTTCATTACTTGCTAGTTTCTCTAAGGCATTGACAAATTACAGTATTTTTATTTACTCGAGCTTTATTGCTTTGGTAGAAGGAACTCATATTTTCTATTTGATCAATTGTAGGCCCAAGTAGCTTGTGCCCCTTGGTTATCCTTACATGTAGTAAAGATCTTTGAAGCATAGAAACCTTGGGTTTATAGGCTTGGATTTTGTCAAAGGATGGGCTGCACATTTTATTTTTCATGTTATAATGGTAGATAAGTGTGGCACAGCTCTAATTGTGAGAAAACTTAAACTATTTTACAAAGCAACAAATGTGATTATGTGAGGAGTTGATTGAGAAAATAAGGAATGGACTTTGAGTTGGCATCATTTTTCTTGGGATTATCTATAATTGGTATGTTCATAAGGGCAAGTTTCTCAAATGGGTAGTGCTCAAATGATGAGTTTTGTGGTGGTTGTGTTCTATTTGTCATTAACGTGCTACAGAAAATGATTTTGTGATGACATAAGGCACAGATTTTTAATTATTGGTTATGGCTAGATAGCATCAGATCCACTAAAAAGTAGAGTTTCCTATGTTTATAAAGAAGCTTTGGACCATGGTCTAAACCTAGCTGGGACCTGGCCCTTCAATAGTGGCCAATATAAGGCATTATAAGTTCATCTTGGTGTTTATGACAAGCAAGTCTTGTAGATCTATTCTTGTAGTGTCCTGCATTTTACTTTTTATTTGAAAATCAATCAATTTATTTGCTATATTTTAATGGTTTTGTTCTTTATGTTATGTAGGCTCTAGACATTGTGGTTTCTAATGCCAAAAGTCTATGAAATACAATTATATCTTATTGGAGCCATGGTACTAGGTATCTTAAGCCTTGTTCGAAGCTCTCTATGGATGGTAGTACTTGACATTTGTAGTTGTTTGTGAGCATGCAATCACTAAATAGCATTAATCGTTGTAGTGACTATAGCTTACAATTTGAATGTTACATTTTGATCATATAAAGGTTAGGTTCAGATTTTAATTATACAAGTGACGAGTAAAAGCTATAAGTTCGTTACAAGAGCAAGTTCTTTCTAGAAGTATATGCATTTGATGGCTAATTAGAAATATGTGGCTGTTTATATCTTTAAATTTTATTGGTAAAAAAATACCTTTTAACTGTTGCATTATGTAATGGTTAAAAGCTGACATTAAATGGAAACTAGCAGTCTGTAAAAAATAGATGGACAAAGGAAGCCTTGAAGCTCTACCAAGAAAAAAGACTGGTAGATCTAAATCTCAACTCAATTACACTTTCTCGCATTCTACCAACTTGTGCTTATAACTCAAATAAGGGATAGAGATCCATGTGGAGATAATTAAAAGTAGGGTTTAGTCCATTATCCTTTTGAGGAGTGCTCTTGTTGACACGTATGCAAAATGTTGGAGCATAGAGAACGCTTATGAAGTATTTGAAAAAATTTCCCAATGAGATGTTCAGGGAAAAATATGATCCTATGGTATGTTGTTCATGGTTATAATAGGAAGGCCCTAATGCTTTGACAAGAAATGAAAGAATTAAATCTTAGGCCAAACCATATTACTTCTGCGTTTTGTTTGAATGTTGGCATGTAGGTTTGAGGGATGAAGTACCTAAGTAATTCATTAACGTGAAAGGCTATCACAGGATTGCCCCAAGAATCGAGCATTACAGATGCACGGTGGATGTTCTTGGTTGAGCCA
The DNA here is from genome assembly GCA_018584345.1 of Thuja plicata. Taxonomy (NCBI): domain Eukaryota; kingdom Viridiplantae; phylum Streptophyta; class Pinopsida; order Cupressales; family Cupressaceae; genus Thuja; species Thuja plicata. Next base: position 1,087,951 of record MU223293.1, read on the forward strand.
AGCTACTAGAACAAGCACTAGATTTCAAAAAAAAATTACCAATTGAACTTGGCATTGTTTTTTAAAGGTGTGTGCTTCTCGTTTGTAGATATATCATAACAATATATAGCTTGAAGATATGTCAACATAGGATTTGAGTTTGGTTCCCAGTATGATACACCTTGCATGCTTCTCTTCCTGTTCCAACATCCTGAAATGTCCATGCTATCATAAAACAGGTCTTTGACAGATACTCTGTATAGAAGCTTGATCTGCATTGTAGTCCATACATCTAATTTTACAAAGCCAACAACATGGTTTAGATTGCCAAATACTCAAAAAAAACTATCTTAAAACTGAAAATAAAACCTTGCCCCTTCATTGTTATAGCAAGCGTAACACACTGCACATTAGTATAGCACATGCATATTTTTCAGATTGCTTCATTTAGCATCACCAATAATCTCCACAAGAACATTCTCCCTGTTTAAAATGGTGGAAACGGTTTGCATCTCTCACAAGTATTTCTCTTGCAACAATCTTAGAGATATATTTTGTTGAAGTGTGGCAATCAGCACATACTCGAAGGTTCTTAACAACTCTAATAGTTGTACCAGGTGGGGTGCTTAACAAACCAAATGCAATCGCCAACTTTTCACTATGATGACAAAGAAACGATTCTTTTTCCTCCTCTTCCACATCACTAAGTAGATGTCTTGAATCTGGAAAATAACCTGCTGCCGTCATCTCCGAGGCCAAATTTTCCAACTTTGCATAAATGTCCCGTGTCTGTGGATGTGATCTGTCTCCTACACAAAAAACATGTACCATTTTATGACATTCAATCCAACTACATCCAGGTATCTTTTTAATTCCTCTATCTTTCATCAATCTCCTTACTATTTGAGCCTCACCCCACCTCCCCACTTCTGCATAGATGTTCGAGAGAAGAACATAGGTAGCAGCATTTTCAGAATCCAAATCAAAAAGTATCATTGCTGTAAATACTCCTAGCCCTATATTCATATGTTGTTTAGAGGCACCAAGAAAAGCCATCCACACAACCTCCACAGGTTTAACTGGCATCTTGATGATGAAGTTTAGGGTGTCCTCAAGATAGCCAGCACGAGCAAGAAGGTCAACCATGCACACATAATGATCAACTGTAGGTGAAATGCAATAAGGGTTACACATCTCTTTGAAGTATGTACAGCCCTCATCCACTAAACCTGCATGGCTGCATGCATATAAAACGCAAGCAAAGCTTACTACATCAGGATATATTCCTGAGTGCTTCATCAATTCAAAGACTTTGAGAGCATCCTTGCAAAATCCATTTTGTGCATATCCTGCAATCATGGCATTCCATGAGACAAGATTTGTTTGGGGCATGTTGTCAAACAGTTCACGTGCCTTGTCTATGCTTCCACATTTTGCATACATGTCTACCAGGGCAGTCGCAACTACAACATCTGACAAAATCCCTATATCTATTATGCTTTGATGGATGTCCATACCCTGTTCCAAAGCTCCCATTTTAGCACAGGTAGGTAGTATGCTGGCAAAGGTTGTGGAATTTGGCTTTACACCTGCCAATTGCATTTGCTTGAAAGTTTCTAAAGCCTTTTCAACAAATCCATTTTGTGCATATCCTGCAATCATTGCAGTCCACAAGAACACATCTTTTTGAAGTGTTTTGTCAAATAGTTCACGTGCTTTGTCTAGGGTTCCACATTTTGCATACATGTCTACCAAAGCAGTTACAACTACAATATCTGACAAAAATCCGCTATCCTTTATGCTTTGATGGATGTCCATACCCTGCTTCAAAGCTCCCATTTTGGCACAGGCGGGGAGGATGCTGGCAAAGGTTGTGGAATCTGGTTTTACACCTGCCAATTGCATTTGCTTGAAAGTTTCTAAAGCCTTTTCAACAAATCCATTTTGTGCATAACCTGCAAGCATTGCAGTCCATGAGATTGCATCTCTTTGAGGCATTCTGTCAAACAGTTCACGTGCCTTGTCTATACTTCCACATTTTGCATACATGTCTACCATAGCGTTTCCAACTATAATATCTGACAAAAATCCCCCTTCCATTATACTTTGATGGATTTCCATACCCTGTTCAAAAGCTCCGATTTTGGAACAGACAGAGAGGACGCTAGCAAAGGTTGTAGAATTCGGATTTACACCTGACGATTGCATTTGCGTGAAATTTTCTAAAGCCTTTTCACCAAATCTATTTTGTGCATATCCTGCAATCATCGCATTCCATGAGATGACATTTTTTTGAAGCATTTTGTCAAAAATTTCACGTGCCTCGTCTATGCTTCCACATTTTGCGTACATGTCTACCATAGAATTTCCAACTGTAATATCTGACAAAAATCCCAGTTCAATTATGCTTTGATGAATGTCCATACCCTGTTCCAAAGCTCCCATTTTGGCACAGGCAGGAAGAATACTAGCAAAGGTCGTGGCATTTGGCTTTACACCTTCCAATTGCATTTGCTTAAAAGTTTCTAGGGCTTTTTCCGAAAATCCATTATGTGCATATCCTGCAATCATCGCAGTCCATGAGAACACATTTCTTAGAGGCATTCTGTCAAACGCTTCACGTGCCTTGTCTATCCTTCCACATTTTGCATACATGTCTACCAGGGCAGTTGCAACTACAACATCTGATAAAATTCCTTTATCCTTTGTGCTTTGATGGATGTCCATACCCTGTTCCAAAGCTCCTATTTTGGCACAGGCTGGGAGTACAGTGGCAAAAGTGAACTTATCGGGTTCGAAACCTGTTTGCTGCATTTGGTTAAACAGTGTGACTGCTTCGTTAGGACACTCATGCGTTTTGTACGCTGCAATAATCGTATTCCATGAGACTGTGTCTCGTATTTTCGTGTGATCAAACACTTTACGGGCATCAACTAAATTCCCGCATTTGACATACATGTAAATAAGCTTATTATGAAAAGTTGTGAGTGTAGCAAATGCAAATCGCCTGTGAGCAATGAAAGAGTGGAACTTTTTCCCTTGTGAAATCGCGTTCTTGAGAATGCAGGACTGCAATAATTGAAGATATGTAAAATTGTCTTCAGAGTGGTTGTGTGTAGCGAATGACAATGACATTTTATTCAGTGCAGTGTTATTCATGTTGAAATTCAATGCAAACCCAAAAACAATTAAAAGCTAAAATCAGAACAGTAAGAAAAAGAATCAAAGTTATACACAGACAAAAGATTTATAGTGGTTCATCCAGATTGTCTGGATTACATCCACTTTCAGAAGCAGGACATATCTCTGTTATTGATAATACTTGTTACTATGTTAATGTTACAGCAGCTCTAATCTTTTTATCTTTTACAGTCGAAAGAATAACCCTCATAGCATAGTCAGGGAATAATCATAATTGTTTAGCGATTACCGCAGAGAGAAGATTGGGCTTCACCTCTGTGGCAGAGCCGTTACAATCTCCCACTTGAAGTCCAATCGATGCTACGAGATGAGCTACTCAGAGATATCCCTACTTGGTGCTTAAGGCTATGTCGTCACGATGCCGAGAGAAGTCCTACAGAATTCGAACTTCTCTCGAGGTACAACCTTTGTAAATGCATCAGCCGGATTGACCTTCGTATCA